>VMDR010001140.1:0-137441 GCA_007922815.1 Macrotus californicus
CAGGTGTCCACCATCATGTCCGCCAGCACCACCACCCTGCGCTACCCTGGCTACATGAACAACGACCTCATCGGCCTCATCGCCTCGCTCATTCCCACGCCCCGGCTCCACTTCCTCATGACTGGTTACACCCCCCTCACCACGGACCAGTCGGTAAGAGGAGCCCCCAGCGTCCCGGGCCCGACTGCCCCTGGGCCCAAGAGGCCCCAGCTGGCCTTTCTCTTCTCCCTGCTGGCCCAGGAGGCTCTGTGCTCAGGAACCAGCACAGACTAGACAACCTCCTTGCTGACTGGCTGTCCTCTCTCCCCTGCCTTTGGCTACCTGCAGGGCCTGGGCTGTATGGGACCTCCGTATGCTCCCACATAGGGGCATGAGGTCGCTGAGCTGAGCATGGCTCTGATTCCTGATCTCACAGCAGGGGCTTAGTATAGACCTGAATCTAAAGACACCGCCCAGGGAGACCATACTGCCCCAAGTCCAGTGAGGGACATGTGTTGCCTGCTCTTCTCTGTCCATGCATCTCTGGACTGTGCCCTGAGTGCTGGCCTGGTCCCTGTGGCCCACTCTCCCCTCAGGTGGCCAGCGTGAGGAAGACCACGGTCCTGGATGTCATGAGGCGGTTGCTGCAGCCCAAGAACGTGATGGTGTCCACCGGCCGGGATCGCCAGACCAACCACTGCTACATTGCCATCCTCAACATCATCCAGGGGGAAGTGGACCCCACTCAGGTAGGTGAGGCCCCTTCGTTCCACCCCTGGAACCTGCAGGGGTAGAGGAGAGGCGACCACCACCACCCCTGTGCCCTCCCCAGGTCCACAAGAGCCTGCAGAGGATCCGGGAACGGAAGTTGGCCAACTTCATCCCCTGGGGCCCGGCCAGCATCCAGGTGGCCCTGTCGAGGAAGTCTCCCTACCTGCCCTCTGCCCACCGGGTCAGCGGGCTCATGATGGCCAACCACACCAGCATCTCCTCGGTGAGGCTAGTCTCCTGGTCTTCTCTGGCTGCTCTGTTCCACTTGCCCCTTCATCATTCTCCCCGAGTCTGTCCCAACACCCCCTATCCTACACTGGCTCCCATCATGGAGGTTTCTCTTTCAGCTCTTTGAAAGTTCCTGCCAGCAGTACGACAAGCTGCGGAAGCGGGAAGCCTTCCTGGAGCAATTCCGCAAGGAGGACATCTTCAAGGAGAACTTTGACGAGCTGGACAGGTCCAGGGAGGTTGTGCAGGAGCTCATTGATGAGTACCACGCTGCCACGCGGCCAGACTACATCTCCTGGGGCACCCAAGAGCAGTGACTTCCTCCCGCTACTCCCCCTGGACAACAAGCATTGTTCCTGTCATGCTGGTCGGTTCCCTCTGACCCGACTTCCTCTCACCGGCAACTCGTTTAGGTTCATCTCCAGCCCAGAAGCTACCCATGCTCCCTCCCTTCCATGCCCTAACCCTTGATGTGCCTGTTTACCTCTAATAGAATAATAAAGCTTGGTTGGGAATATAATCAGGGCTTGGTCTGTGACTATGGGAATGAGGAAGGACCCTACAAGTTCCTTCCCAGTGCCCAGGCATGTAGTGGTAGGACGGCCACTTAGTCCAGGTCTTAGTGTGTCCACTGTTTCCGTTGACGTCCCTTTGCTTACAGTGAGGCTGTTTTACTGGAGGTAGCTCCACTCTCAAGATGACGGAGGACTGACTCCTGAGGTCTGCTAGATCCTCCATGGCTAAGTCCCTGCCCCACAGTACATCACTATGGCCCCAGCCTCCTCCCCTCACAGACGAGGTTTGAGGACTACTGAAGGACCAGCATTCCAAGCAGGTCAGGAAAGCTGGGACTCTGGGTGCCAGTGCCCCAGGGTATAGATCTTCAGGAATTCAACCCCATTCAATGCAACCTGATAAAGCAGGAACAGAGCAGGGCTGAGCCGATCCCAACAAGCTCTTTATCCGTGCCAGAGAAGTTTCTGGGTCTAATCCTGCCCCAGGCTTCTCTCCATTCCAGGCCCAAAGCAGTAGGCACACCAAAGATGGGCCCTACAAGCTAGACCCAGAGTAGAAACTGGGTAGTCCCAGTCCTGATGACTCACTGGCCTCTGGCCTCAGGGATACCAGGAAGCCACCTCTCTTCCACTTACTGGGGAAGAGAGAGTAAGTCATTGCCAGCCTCCACAGCTGCCCTCTTTTCTACCCCACACACCATCCAATGGCAGCATAGTGGCCAGGAGGAGGTTAAACCCAGACAGTCAAGGAGGGTGGAGCCCTGCGGTGTCCAGACTCCCCTTAGTGCTGGTAAAAGCCCAGAGTGTGGGCGTCCCAGGGGTGGAGCTCTGACCTATGGGGCTCCAACTTGTCCCACTCACAACACTCCCACAGGAAGGGTTTGTGTAAATAAGAATTTTTTTTTTTTTGCTTCCCTTCTACAAATAAATTAAGAAACAAACTAGAAAATTGTCTGCACCCATTGCAGCCCTTGGGTATGGGGTGTGCCCTGTCCCTGCAGGGCTAAAAGGGTCCATGGTTCCCTCAAATCTCGGAGCAGTCCAGGTCCAGGCTGGAGACGGGAGGGAGGTCGTGACCTCTTGGCAGGCTCATTTCTGCAGCTGCCCCAAACAGCCAGACTGTCCCTGGGGCTCGTCCAGGCCCGGGTGCTGGCTGGGAGAGGAGGTGTCTGGCAGGTCTTGGCATGGAAGACAGGCATTGCTGCAGGGCCTCTCAGGGGAGGGGTGAGCCAAGTAAGCATTCACCAGCTGCATGATCTCTTCCACCTAAGAGAGGGCAGAGGTCAGGATGTACCAGGGGCCACGGGGCTCTCCTGTCTCACCCTCCACCCAGGCTCCCACCAAGGCCTGACCTGAGCTTCCCCCTACAACTTTTCCTTTCTCAACATCACTCCCTCACTTACCATGTGCCAGTCACACTTCCTTATTTGTCCTCCTCCAATAAGTGAAGTTTATTCTCATCTCAGGGCCCTTGCACTGGCAGCTCCCTCTACCTGGCATGCTGTCACCCCAGAACTGCCCCTGGCTAATTTAAATATCACCTTCTTTGCGGGTACTTTCCTGACCATCCCACCTAATGCTACAGGCCACCTCCTGTCACACTTCCCTTTGTAGCATTAACCTCCTTGAGGTCGTCTGTCATCACTGTCCCATCACCAGTGCCTAGAACTAGCTGTGCCTGACCCATGCTCAGTGCTTAATAAACGTTTCTTAACATCCTTTCCCTTCCTTCCTCCTTCCACACTCCTCTTTCCACTCACCTGGGGACTCTGCAGGAGGAGCTGGTTCTCTCCCACCCTCAATGCCAGGGTGTGGGGGCCGATTAGCTGGCAGGCGGCCACATGACCATAGCTGACACTGTGGATGGGCTCGGTCTCACCGGGTCGGGAGAGGGACATGGCCTTGGCTCCCAGGCCCAGGAATAGCTTCTGTGGAGCACCCCCACCAGCCTCCTGGGGACAAACAGGCAGAGTCAGGGTGCAAAGGGGGACCCTGCAGCATCATTTTTGGGGGGAGGAGAGGGTTCAAAGCAGGACGTTTCCCAGTCCCCCTGATGATCCACAGTGCCTGTGTGGAGGGGGTGCTAAGGCTCCAGAGACATGAGAACCCAAGGGCCAGTGACTCCTGGGGTCTGAGATGGGCAGCTGTGGTGCGTGTAGGGAACGAATTGACTCCCTGAGTGGGGGCCTCTGGCTCTGGGGCAAAGGTGTAGGGCTTGGGCCACCAGAGTCCCCTTCGCCCTTTTCCCCCTCACCGTGCTCAGCTCCAGCACTTCATACCGAGCAGCGCCGAACCCTGGACACTGCGCCGCCAGAGTCAGGTAGGCAGCCATGGCCTCAGCTCGGCCCATGCCCCGTAGACGCTTCCAGCCGCCCAGCACAGCAGCCGCCATGCCGGCGCCACCTCCTCCCTCTCGGGCCACGCTTCCCGCCGTGCTGCCCGCCCCGCCGCGCTGGACCCGCTCCGCTGGCCTCTTGGCCAGGCCCGAGCTCCAGATCGCCCTGGCCAGCAGGGCGGCGGATGGGGGAGGCCGGAGGATCCGGCGGGGAGGGTCTTCACGCGGCGGGGCGGGAGGCGGCAGCAAGCGGTCCAGGCGCGGCAGGGGCGCCCGCGGGGAGAAGTCTCGGTGCAGGCTTTGCAGGCGCAACGCCGCCAGGGCGCGCAGCGTGTCGTCGGGCGGGGGAGGGCGGCCGCGCAGCAGCAGAGCGTGAGCCTACGGGAGAGGCACCGGGAGTCAACGAGGCAGCGGCGACTGGACGGTCGTGAAAACACCTCGGGCGAGGCATCTTAAGTCTGGTTTCGAGTAAAGTCTCCCACGGCGTCGCCACAACGCCGAAATACGGTGGCCCAGCAAGGGAATTCAGGCTCGGGAGCGTTTTGGGTGTGGGACGTGAGCGCTAGAGATCTTCACCTGCTCGAAGAGGAAAGGCAGTTCGTGACCGTCTGGGGACAGCCCCTCGGGGTGCAGAGGTCCGTGGAGACGCAGACACAGTCTCCAGCCGGAGTCGGGCGAGTCCTCCAGCCCAGCTTCCTCCGCCGCCAATCTGCATTCGAGAACCAAGTGCTAAGCGACTCAGAGGCAGCCCCCATTCCCCGGGGCTGGGGCGGAAAGGGGCCAGACGTTGGGGGGCGGGGCCGGGGCTCAGTGGACCGCAGGGATGGGCCTTGAAACTCGACTGCAAATCACTGACGGGCGGGAGTCCATCTCGGAACCAGCAAACGTCACTATTCAGGGCAAGTGGCAAGCGCTCATAAATGTTTGCTTAGGGACTGACCGAAGCTGAGGAAGATGGGCTAATGGAGAGCAGGGCTGGGGGTGGACATTTACTTCTCAAACCTGGTGAGCGCGTCGGCCACGAGAGTCCCCCCAGCCAGGGCTCGCTCCTGGGCCCCTCGCTGCTCGTACAGCGCGAAAGCGTTGCGGCTGCGAGCCAAGCCCAGCCGCCCCACCAGCTCTCGAGCAACCTGGAGGAGAAACAGCGGTGAGGGCACAGTCAGAACTTACGGAGGGGCCAACCCAACTGGAGGGGTCTTTCAGGTCTCCTAGTCCCGCCACACACACCCTTCACCCAAATGATGAATCTCAGACCGGGGAGAACCTGGGGTCCGTGCACCAGGGGAGCTGGGCATGGGAAGCTGTGAGGACAGGGTTGACGTTTCGGGGGGCTTTCTCTGGCCTTACCTCCGCCGCCGTGGTGTGGGAGTCTATGGCCACGGGGCAGGCACCAGCCCCCGGACAGTGCACGGTACACCACAGCTCCTGGCGTCGGCTCAGCGCGGAAATCTCCGCCAGCGAGGGCACTAGCTCTCGGCCGCGCGTCCGGCCCAGGGCTCTGCGGATGAAGCGAGCATATTCCGCCAGTTCCGAATCCGGGAGCGCCTGCTCCGTCCTGGGTTAGAGAGAACCCGCAGATCAGGGCTCGGAGGGCTTTCCCCCTCCCGCGGCCTCTCACATTCTTATTTCACAGTTTATTCCATCTTGTCCATTCCCTGGCCTCCAACTTTAAGGCAGAGACAGGCTCTTCTGAATCGACCTCTGGAGCTCTGTATGGAGGTGAATTACCTTCCAAGGCTCCTGGCAGCTCTCTCCTAACTGCTCCTCCCAATCCCCAAAGTTTCCAAGGTCCTCCTTTGAGTTGAAATCCAAAATCCAGCCGCCCGCCGCTTTGCAACGTAAAAGCCCTGACGCTGGACTGTATCAGCCTCGGGGAGAAGCACCCTTTTGCTTATTTCTCTGCCCAAAGGGGGCGCCTTTACGCAGTTCCTCCACGGGCAAGTGAGACCTGATCCTGTAATTCCTACAACGGCATTGTACATATTAGCAGTGGCCCTGACCTTGGGCAAATCCCTTTCCTTCTCTGGGTCTTAGTTCTCCATCTGCCAACCCCTTTCCCAAGGCCCGGCATTCTCTCTCAGCCCCACAGCTCCCTTGCCTTGGCCTTACCCCACCCCATCCCTCTCACCTCTCCAGATGTCCCAGGAGGTGACCTCGGACAGCTCCCCCAGGCCGGAAGGTGCAGCTCATGCAGGTGAGGAGCTGCCAGTACCGGAGGGCCGCGGGGTCTTGGGTAGCGGGGAACCCGGGGGGCCCAGCAGGGCCCGAGGTCTGCTTAGCCAGCTGCAGGAAGAGTTCGTCGCGCAGCGCAGGCAGGTCCCGGCAGGTCTGAAGTACACCCTGCATCAGGGGCCCGGGGCGCCGCGCCCCCTCCAGCGCCTGTAGCGCCAGGAACAGCCGTACCGCCTCCTCGCGCAAGGGTGCGTAGCCAGGACCTGCGGGAGGGTGGGGGCGGAGGGACGGTTTGGAGAGGGGACACGGAGCTGGGCCCTGGGAGGAAGGCCTGAACCAGGGGAGGTTAGAAGGAGTATAGGGGGACAGGGGGTGGCAAGGAGGGGAGAGTACGAACGACAGGAAGAGTGAAGGGAAAGCGATGGTCCCCACAGAGCCAAACTCTCAACCCCTGCCTCCCAGGAACCTCCCCCTCCGGATCTGCTAAAGCTGCACGTCGAGTTAGTGAGGTAGAGGGACAGACTAAAAGACATAGGTTCAAACCCTGATTCTATAACTGGGTGCAGAGAGCCATCCCTACAGGTCAGAACCCAGGCTGGACTTGGAGTCAGAAAACCAGGGTTCTTCTCCCAGGTCCCCCTAATCCTCTAGCTTTAGGACCTGGCCCAGTCCCTAAACCCACTTGGGAAGAAATATAGGTGGATGAGGCCAGCACATTAACCCAAAGTGGTGGCTTTCCCACAGCTTGTAAAGGTAGTATGGCATGGTCTTAAGAGTATAAAGAAAGAATAGAAGACATGGTAAAAATGCATGAAGGAACACCAGTAGTCAGAAAAGAGGGTCACAGGGGAGCTGTGTGTGTGGGAGGGGAGGGGCTCTTTACCCCACCACCCTGGGTGCCAGTCTGGTCAGCTTCTGGTTTCAGTTTCACCCTTTGAAAAGTCAGGGGCTGGATAGGTGCCCTGAGGACTGCTAGGTCTCTCTGGGTCCAGCCATTCAGATCCCCCAATCAAGGGCTTGGGCCACTCACCTGGGGCGCTGACGCCATAGGGCAGGGGCAGGAGTGGGGCATACAGGGAGCCACTGGTGTGCCTCAGAATGGGGTTTCGTCGGTAAATGAGGGCCACGGCTTCTGGGTCCCCGCAACTCTCCTAGAGGCCAGGGAAAGAGTCACAGTGATGGAGAAGGGGGCTCCCCACGAATCCAGAAAGCTGCTGGACCCACAACCCTCCTCTTTGTCCATGGAGTCCCCTCTCGAGTACCTGAATGTCCCTGAGCAGCAGCTGGGTGGGGGTCTCCAGCGGCGCCTTGGAGGCGATCACTTTGCGCAGCGCCACCCCCCAGCGCTCTGCTTCGGCCTGACGAGGGGAGCAGAGCCTTACACTGTGCTTCCGGCCAGACACGGTTACAGACCACAGACCTGGGGGAAAGAGAGGCCGCGGGGGGCAATCAGGGCCGGCTGGGGCTACTGCCCAAAGAGGTAGGGGAGTCCCCACAAGGTCTCACCGGTCTCCTTGGGCCTGCGCTCCGGGCCGGTCACAGAGCACAGGCTGGTGAGAACGAGGCTCCCCAGGCGCCGCGCCCCCTTCCCGTTGCTGCTGAACTGATCCAGGGAGTCTCGGGTGAGCACGAACCAGGCCCGGCGCGGGGGCAACCAGGGCCGCGCCCCTCGTTCGCGGGTCTCGCGGTACAGCCAACCTGCGGAGAAAGGGTCATCAGACGAAGACATTATTTCCTGAAAGCTTGGGACTGGGGGACATCCAAAGTGCATAAGATGGGTCCTCACCTTTCACGACGACATCCGTGTCGTCCTCCAGCAGCCCCTTCTCCGGGATGAGGCTCCGGGTCTCCTCCCAGCTCTGCAGCCTGGGCCAGAGTGGAGGAAAGCGTTGCGTGAGACTGCCGGTCCTGCACCCCGCCTCCAGGGGGCTCCTCAATAGGGGTTCCCCAGACTGCGAGGGGTGCGGGCTCCTGGGCTAGGCACCCTTCCCCCAGGCTGTGGGAACTGCTGGGCCAGTCTGACCTCGCACCAAAAATAGCCCGGACCCCCCCTCTTCCTCCTGGCGCCCCCAGCCGGACCGCCCCCTCGGGACCCTAGCCAAACCACAGCGTCCGGCGTAAGGACTCTCCCTTATTGCACAATCGCAAGAGGGCAGGCGGCAAGGATGGGGGTCTGGAACGGGCTGGGGTCTCCAGACCATGGGACCCAGAGGGGGAGCTCACCTGTCTGAGATGGGCCCACTCCTCACAGGTTGAGTCAGCGTCACGTCCAGTGGGCCCTGGGGAAACAGGTTCAGGGTCAGAGAGCCCTCCTCGAGGGATGCCGGTGGCTTCCACCCTCAGGTCAGCGCTGCTCAGGGGATTGAGGAGCCAAGTAGTGGGGTAGTGACGGTGACGGAGTAAGCTGAAACCCTGGACCGGCCCCTCCCATCAGTCTCTACCGAAATGCCAGAGCTAAGAAGCCTTGTCTCTGTTACCTTTTGTGCCTCTGCAAAGATGCATTAAGGGGTTTGGTAGGGTGGAAAGAGCACTGGGCAGAGTCAGGAGACCCCGGTTCTAGTACCAGCTCCAGCACTAACTGCCCAGGGAAGTAGAAGAGGAACCTTGTAAGCCCTCCTCAGTCTTTGGGCCTTATTGTCCTGATCTTTGAAAAGGGAGAGGTGGATGAAGTCCCTTTGTGTTCTGGCAGGTTCAAAGTAGCTCCCCCCCCCCCCTTATTTTCTCTTCCTTGCCTGATAGGCAGGCAGGAGGTGGGCACAGAGATGAATGAAAGGGAGAGGGATCCCTTTGGTATAGGGCTTTCTCCAAGAGCTTCTTACGCCCCCTACACACAGACACCCCTGAGACTCGTTGTCAACAGAGACCCTGCCCCTTTGCTGGGGCTCAGGAAGGGCTGGCCCCGCAGAGGAATGGCTCACACTCTCAGGGGGAGATGCTGCAGGGGGTTTTGTTCCCTCTTGCCCTGGAACTTCAACTGCAGACTGGGGTGTGAGAGAGGCCACAAACCCGTCCAGGAGCCAGGTCAGGCAGGAACTGTGCCATCGTCCCATTTCGGGCAGGCTGCTGAAGCCAGCAGGGGGAGGTGGGGGAAGGGGGGCCAGGGACACCTGTCCCCAAGCTCCCAGGAGGGGGGTGGAGGTGGAGCAGGAGGGAGGCAATGGCCGGGTTCACAGAGCCGGTCCTGCCCAGCCTGGAAGCCTGAGGACGCCTGGGTCCTGTGCATTCCTAGGGGAAAGATCCACCTATTTTCTAGGGGGTCTGAAAGGAGTTCTTGGCCACACCACCACGGAGGGCAGGTGCTGATCACTCTTAGACCAACTCTCCATCGCAGTCCCCTACTTCTCTCCCTGCCCCCCCCCCCTCTATATTTATCCGCCCTCCGCCTCCGCCAGGTGCTGGCGCCGGCCCCGGCGGCACAGCCCGCCCTACCCGGGCATGGAGCCACCAGGCCTGCTGGGGACCCCTGAGCGGGGGATGGGAGCCTGACCCAGGTCACAAACCTGGGGAATCTGGTTGCCCGGTCTTCCCCGGAATCAGAGAGGGGACGTCAGGGGATGGAGGTCTCCCACACCAATGGCACCTCACTTTCCCCACGAGGAGATTCGACAAAACTGGGGAGACAGTGTCCCTCATCATCCCCTCCGGGATTCCCCAGGAGGCTCACCAGGGAGGGCCGAGAGTTCTGTCTTGAGGGTAATAACGAGGAGTCTTCCAAGAGTTGTGGCTCCCAAAGCCCTCTCCATGGGGTCCCCGCCACGGACCCCGATCTGAGGATGGCTTCTCCCCCTTGCCCAGGTCCCTGAGGGGGGAACTCCCGCATCTGGCCCCAGCGCTCACGACCTGGGAATGGAGCGGACCCAGGCGTCCGAGCCGCCCAGCCGGCCTCACCACATTCCTCGGCGCTGGCGGAGGCGGAAGGAGATGGGATGGGACGCGGGCCCGGCGGGGAAGGGTGAGGCAGGGCCAGGTCGGGCCACGCGTGACGCCTCCCTGCCTCAGGGCCCCCAGCAGGTGGACAGCGCCCAGCGTGCGGCGCGGGGCCCACAGGCACGTCCAAGTAGGGCTGCTCCTTGAGCTCCCGGGGGCTTCTGGCCCCAGGCAAAATCCTCTCCCACGTCCCCAGCCTGCTAAGAGCACGGCGTTTGGCTGAAGTCTGGAGCAGGATCAGGCGTGACGGCCGGTGGTCGTGAGAAGGACTGAGACAAGGCTCCGAACCCCCGGGACTTACCCTCCCGCCGCCCGCTGGACTCGGGGTCCGTAGCTCAAAGGTCTCCTCGTCCTCGTCCTCGTCCCCGTCCCCGCTAAGTTCGCCGTCCCCGTAGTCCCGGTGCAGAAGAGTAAAGCCTCGACGGCAGCAGAGGAGCCACCACAATCCCCCGGGGAGAGGCATCCGGGCGAGCAGCCGGGGGATGGGGGCTTGGGCAGCCGGGGCCAAGCTGCAGGGGGTCGGAGAAGCTGGCGGGGCTCCGACCCAATCGGGGGAAAGACGGGGCGGGTGGAGGGGAAGGGAGAAGGGGACTGGGAGGAGGCAGTGTCTGCAGCCGGGGTGCAGGGGTTGGTAGCTAGAGCCTGCGGGGGCTCAGTGTCTGGGCCCCCGAAGGGGGAGGGGGAAAATCCTCTAGGGCCCAGGGGGGAGGAGGGAGCAATGTCCGGAGCTGGGAAGTAGTGTCCGTTGTAGTGTCCAGCCCTGTGTGGGGCAGTGTCCAGTGCAGTGTCCAAGGTGGGCAGCTGTCCAAGCTTCAGGGAGGGTCGTGTCCGGTAGAACGTCCGGTGGCCGGGGCCCGGGCCGCGCGCTCTGCGCTCCCTGCAGCCCCGGGACTGGCGCGCTAGGGGCGCGAGCACCGCGCCGGGACCCCGCCTCCCAAATCCCCTCCCCTCTGGCCCCTCCCTTCTGTGTCCCCTCCCTTTTTTTGGGCAGGGTCCAATTTTCGTCACAGCCTACTCTGCCCAATCCCTGTGCCTGGCGCCGGGAGCGGCTACCAATCAAGCTACTGAAACGGCGGCGGGTGGCATCATGTGCTTCTGGCTTGGTGACAGCGGGGAGGGGCAAGGGAATAGGGAGGGAGGGAGCGGTGCGAAGTTAGTCACGCCCCCGTCTCTGAGGTCGGACGCGGAGTGCTAATGACGTCACGGAAGCCCGCCTTCAAGCTCTTCTTTTAACTCTTGGCTCACCAACCTACAGATTAGAAACCCTCCTGAGAAGAAGCTTTGGAGGACGAAGGGCATAGGGCATCGAGGCAGGCCCCGATTGCTGTCCTCTGAACCCCTGCGTAAGGTCTCAGAGTCCCTGAGACTACCTGCGCCAGGCACAGCTCTGGAAGTGGCTCTCGCCCCTGGATGAAGTCCAGTTCCTCAGCATGAGTCACCCCCTTTTTGAAGTGAAGAAATCTAATTTAGAGCGCATAGCTCACTGAACTCCCGTAGGGAGAGTGACTTGGGATTCTAGGGAATTCTGCTGCCTTCGGATAGAGTGGAGGCCTCTCAGGGTGAATATCCTGCGGTTCTGTGTAGAAAGGGGTTAACCCGGGGCGGGGCCGCGGCTGGGGCGGGGGACCCCGGCGACAGCGGGCGCGCGCGTGCGTTGCTGACTCAGCGACGATTTCCTCGGTCGGCGGGTGGAGGGTTCCAGGTTGACCCCCAGTGGTTGGTGTGTGGGGCATTTTGAGGATCGGTGCCATCTCCGCGCATTCAGATCCCGAAGTTCACGGCCCCTGGATGCCGCGCTTCGATCTCAGCCGCCGGAGGCTCTGGGATGGAAGGCTAGTCCGAGCTGGGCTGGGCAGGACAGGGCGGGGACGCCAGGCCAGTGCCTCCCTGGAGACCTCCCCGCCACACCACGCCCTTCTTGCCCCAGGTCCCCAGACTGCTGGCTGGAGTGGTCCGACAGCTTTGCTGACCGGATATTAAACTGCGAGAGTTGTCGCACGTGAACACTATCCTGCCTGTCGTGATTGTGTAAAACAAAGACCAGGGATCAATGCGACCGTCTCTACAGACCATCCAGCCCTGGCCCCAGATGAGAGTGGCCTGCACCAAGGTTTCCTGAGCGTGGAGACACCTCAGCGATAGACTCTCTTCCCTGACTGGATCCCAGGCCCCTGTTGCAGGGAAGTTCTTTCCGAAGTCTAACCTCTCTCTTTCCGGCAGGCTCAGTGCATTTCCTCTGACCCCTTCCCGGGGAAGACTGGGAACAGCAGTCACCTCCACCCCCACCACACCCATGATAATGACTCTTTGGAAATTTGCACATTGGGATTCTCTCCTTGGTTTTTCTCCAAGGTGGAAAAACTCCAATTCAACTTTCTATTTTTTTCTTTTCCACCACAGAACCTCAGAAGAGGCTATAAAATGGTAGTCTAATCCAAAAGCCCACCCAAAACGGGAGTCCCCTGCCTCGTGCCTATCCCGGCACCACACACAGGCACACACAGTCCCCGACAGACTCAGCCTGAACATTTTGCTAAGGCAGCCATTACTGGATAGCACTCTGGTTGTTAGAAAGCTCTTCCTTAGCTGTTTCAAGAGGAACCCCCGCCTCTCCTCGCCTGGCAGCTTTCCCACCTCACCTCTGTCGGCAGACAGCTGTGAAGGTGGGGCGGTGGGGGGTGGGGGGTGGAGATCAGTGCCTGGAGCTTTAACAGGCTCAGCAGCCCCCCACCCCCACTCAGGCTCTCATCACCTTCCACTCAGAGCCCAGGGCTCTGGAGGTGGACGTGGGGGCGGGGGTGGAGGGGGAACCCATGGCTCTGCCCTGCTACAAATCGCTTCCAAGTCAGTGACTCAAAAATAGTAACAGTTGTTGGGTTGTATCTCATTTCCATGTTATCAATTTAATGTGGCAAAGTACATAAGCAATTCGTGTAGGTCCCTACCTCTTTTTCAGCGTACCCCCACCTACTCCCCTTTCCCACTGCCCTCCCAGATTCATTTCCTCAGCTTGCACCCTCCTCTTCATTCGCAGCCTTAGTTGTCCCACAAGGAAACACTGTGGGTCTCAGTGGGAGCCGAGCAGGAAGAAAGGCGGGGCCGCCGGGGGCAGCAGCCGCCGGGATGAGGCACTGAGCTGCAGCTCCCACCCTGGAGCAGCCTCCGCAGGTCCTGGCGGAAGCGCAGGCCCAGAAAAGCGTAGAGCACCGGGTTGAGGCTGCAGCGAGCGAGAGCCAGGCCCCCGGTCACCAGCAGTGCCAGATCCTTGCGCTTACTGGCAGGGCAGCTCCGCTCGCGCGCGGCCAGTAGGTCGACTGTATCCAATAGCAAGGCGAGACTGTAAGGAAGCTGCAGCACCACGAAGGCCACCACCAGGGCCACCACGACGAGCAGCGCGCGCCGGCGCTCCGGCCCCCTGGCGGCCAGCAGCGTGCGGCCCAGGAGCGCATAGCAGGCCGCCATGACGCCCAGCGGCAGCGCGAAGCCCACGACCACCTGCGCCACCGCACTCGCCCCTTTCACCGTCTGAGTGAGGCCTTCGGGGAAGATGAGACGGCAACGCCGTTGGCCTTCCCGCTGCCCGTCCTGGCTGAAGAGGAGAGCAGGCAGTGCCAGAAGCAGCGACAGCAGCCACACGATGACTGAGACCACGTGTGCTCGGCCCGGCCCGGAGGGCCTAGGTCTAGCTGGGAGGGCTCGCGTAATGGCCACATAGCGGTCAGCGCTAATACAGGCCAGGAAGAGGAAGCCTGCGTGGAAGGAGGCCGAGTAGAGGCCTGAGATGGCACGGCAGGCGACACTTCCCAGACTCCAGCCCTGCAGAACCCCAGCTGCAGCAAAGGGCAGGGTCAGGACCAGCAGAAGGTCGGCCAGGGCCAGCTGGAGCAGGTGGGCGGAGGTGGGTGAGCGGGTACCACGTCGGGCTGCCAGGTGGGTGGCTAGGACCAGGCCATTGCCCGCCAGACCCAGGGCAGCCACCGTCAGGGAGACACTGGATTGAAAAGCTCGACTGAAGGCCTGGACATCCGCCTTGTGGCAAAGCTCTGGCAACGTCCCAGGCGAGAATGCTTCCTCATAGTACCCGGAATAGGGGCCCTGGGAGGCCTGGGGAGGGCAAAATGAGAGAGAAATTTTATGAATCCTTCTCTTCCCCCTCCCCTCCCCCTCCCACCATCCCTTCTGAGTGGGGAGAAGGCACAGACTCTTTTCCAAATTCCCCAGCACACCCTCAACAGGCCTTGGCTTCCCTTGTACCCCTCCTGCCTCTGCATCCAGCTTTCTGGGTGACTTTGAGGAAGCTCTTTCTAGATCTCAGTTGCCCTCACATACGTAGTGTAGAGATTAGAAATCTTGACCAGCCCACCTGGCAGGGTTTTTGAAATAAGGATTGTTTGAAATAGGAAGATAATGAATATGAAGCATCTGTGCTCTTCATAGGCCAAGGGGTTTTTTTGGTTAATAAATCTTGGAGCTTCCGCTCTGCTTGCAGCGCCCTCTCCTGGAAAAACGTACACTTGCAGGCTTTGCTTCAGACCTGGTGGCCTGGTCCCCTCTCCACTCCCCCACTCCCACCCCCACCTCCAGTACAGGTGCACTGAACTACTCATGACCAGCGAGTCTCAAGAGTTGGGGCTCAGGTTTTCCGTTAGCACCTGAGACCTCTACTTTCAACTCACCCTTCCCTTCAGCTCCAGCCCCATCCCCCAACCCCACCCTCGCATTCGCCAGCCCATTTTTCTGGAGGGCTCCTGATCCCAAATGGCTCCGGGCATCCTGGATAGATCATAGCCTGGCAGAGGCCTGTTGCCCAGTGTGGGACCCCATCCCTTTCCCTCCCTGTCTGTAATCCTTCCCTCCCTGCCCCCACTCCCACCTGTTCTGTGGGCTCAGTCCCCATCTCTGGCTTCACAGGTTTCTGAGGTATAGCCACTGGGGAGAGAAGTTAAACTAGTGGGACAGGAAGGAAGGGGCGGGGAGAGGGGCCAAGAGGGCGGTGGGTACTAGGGTCTGTGGGCCCTCTCTACCTCACTTTACCATTCTACCCCCCTAAAAAACAATTTATCTCAGTAGAAAAAGAATGGCTTTTTGGAATATCCTCGTTTGCTAGATCTAAGTTTTTTTGACCTCTCTGAGCCTCGGGATTTTCATCTACAAAGTGGAGTGAAAGGTAAAAATGCTGAATTCATGGGGTTATGAGGGTGCCTACCTAGCAAGGGTGCTTGGAACATACTCGTAATTTGCCTTTGGAAAATGTTAGGATCTTTTACTTATTCTTCTCCCCATCTCCAGGCAATCCTGCCCCCCACCCGACCCCCCCAACCCCGCGCCTTGGATTTTTCACGACCTCCCTTCCCCCACCCCTGCGACCACAGTCCTTGCCAGCCTCGGTTATTCAGGGTATTTCCCGGTGGCTGGAGGCTCTCTACCCCCGCCCTTTCGAAGCAAGGCTGAGGCGCGCGCTTGCGCGGGGTCTGGGAAAGCAGCGCGTGCGAGGAAAGAGAGGCTGGGGAGGGGGGAGGTGAGAGGACAGAGGGTGGAAAGGAGCGGAGAGAGAACAGCGGAGAACCAGGAACGACTGAGGGAGGGGGGGCGGGGGGAGAAGGGTTGGGGGAGAAAGGCAAGAGAGAGGGTGGGTAAGGAGAGACAGTGACCCGCTGTGAACCCCAGGAGAGCTGGGAGCCAGAGCTGGAACTGGAGCCCTCGCCCAAGCAGGGCACCGGGAGGCGGCCGCGGAGACCCATCAACCCTGCAGGATGAGTCTCCGGCTCTTCTGTATCCTGCTTGCCGCGGTCTCAGGAGCTCAGGGCTGGGGCTACTGTGAGTGCGGGGCTCGGAGGCCGGCAGGGTTGGGCCCGGGAGTTCAAAGCCTGCAGGGCGCGTCCCGAACCGCATTGCGGCTGGGTGGTCGTGGGTCCCTTCCCGGCCGGCGTGCGCTTGCTCGCTCGCTTTCATCCTTTCCTTCCTCTCCCCCGCGCTCCGCAATGCAGCTCCGAGGCTGGCGCGTGCGCCCGGGGTTGGGGCTGGGCTCGGGGCCGGAGCCGAGGATAGGGTCGGCCCTGGCCGGGATTTGGCACTACGATCCAAGCCGGAGCTGGTGCTTGGGTTTGACGGTTGGGGATAAGGGTGTTACTGGTGACTCGGGGTTGGGTTAAGGTTTTGCCAGGGGCTAGGGTTGGGCTTGGAATTGGCCCAGGGGCTAGGGTTTGGGGGTGAGGGCTGGACTTTGGGGCTGGGATCCAAGCGGGAGTTGGTGGCTGATTGTTGCTCAGGTTGGACACGGAGCTGATGATGTTGCCAGGACTGCCTGGGGTTGGGACCAAGACCTGGATTTGGAGTCGGTGCAGGTTGGGATGCTGATGAGTGGGAGTGCTGCTCAGGATGGGACTGGACTGGTGTTAGGCTGACTCGGATTCTGAAAGATGCTCAGTTTCAGATTGTGTTTTGGGGAATACTGAGCCCGGTGGGTATCAAAGCAGGAACAGGACTAGGGAGGGTCTGGCTTAAAGGTTCCCCCAAAGAAGGTAGGTTCTTCCCCTGAGGGTGCAGCGGTTGCTGCGGCCTGGGTTGATTAGATGGCTGAAGTTAGGGCTGGGTCTGCCTCTGGGGAACTGAGAAGGAGGAGCTCTAGATGATCAGTATGCGGGGCCTTTGGGAAGACCTGGGAGGGGCTGTCTGACCAATATGTCTGTCCTCCCAACCCAGATGGCTGTGATGAAGAGCTGGTTGGACCCCTGTACGCCCGCTCCCTGGGTGCCTCCTCCTACTATGGGCTCTTCACAACGCCTCGCTTTGCCCGGCTGCATGGTGAGCACCTGGCCCCATGGAGGAGTGGGGGAGTCTGGAGGGCTGTGGGGGGAAAGGAGAAGCCAGTGGTGAAAGCCCTTGCCCCTTCTGTAGGCATAAGCGGGTGGTCTCCCCGGATTGGGGACCCAAATCCCTGGCTCCAGATCGACTTAATGAAGAAGCACCGGATACGGGCTGTGGCCACACAGGGCTCCTTTAACTCTTGGGACTGGGTCACACGTTACATTCTGCTCTATGGAGACCGAGTGGACAGCTGGACGCCATTCTACCAGCAAGGGCACAATGCGGTACTCCAGCCTCTTGCTCATGCACTTGGGGAACCTCCTCAGCTTTGCGACCTGGGCTGGGCATTAGCTTGTGGGGACGGAGAGGAGGTGATGGTGAGGGCACAGATGAGGAACAGTGACATCCACTCCGGAGACTCAGTCCAGAGGGACTGTAAACTCACCATGTGTGCAAGACACTCACAGATGTCAGGGTTTGACAACCTTAGGGTAAAATCTGGGAAAGCTTCTTGAAGGAGGTGACCTCTGAGCTGAGCTTTGAGGAAATAATACCACAGTGGGAGAGGACACTCTAGGCTAGGGGAACTGTGTTTGCATCAAGCCCTGAAGGCAGGGGCAGATCAAGGAGTGTTTGCTTTGGGAAAGTGGAGATTGGCGGGTGGTGACAATTGCAGGCTGGGAGGCTGTTGGGAAACAAGTCCCGGGTGGGGATCCGGTCACTCCTCTCCACTTCCCCCTCAGACCTTCTTCGGTAACATGAACGATTCGGCGGTGGTGCGCCATGACCTGCACTACCACTTCACCGCGCGCTACATCCGCATCGTGCCCTTGGCTTGGAACCCGCGCGGCAAGATCGGCCTGAGGCTGGGCCTCTACGGTTGTCCTTACCGTGAGTGTGCGCGGAGGTCGTGGAGGGGGTCCGGGGAGACACACTGTCTCCTCGGTCCCCGGCCCACCTGCGGTCGTTTGCAGAGTCTGATGTGCTCTATTTCGACGGCGATGATGCCATCTCGTACCGCTTTCCGCGAGGGGTCAGCCGAAGCCTGTGGGACGTGATCGCCTTCAGCTTCAAGACCGAAGAGAAGGACGGGCTCCTGCTGCACGCTGAGGGCGTCCAGGGCGACTACGTGACGCTCGAGTTGAAGGGGGCGCACTTGCTCCTGCACATGAGCCTGGGTGAGCGAACGGGGCGACTCTGCAGGCGCGGCAGCCGCGCGCGCTTCCCCACACCTTCTCCGCGAAGCCGTGCCCGCTCCTGAAGCCCTCTTCTGTTTGGACCAACTTCCCCGCCTTTTCCGTGTAGAATTTGGTGCTAGCAAAACACTGGACAGCGAGTTAGCAGATTGGATTTCAGTCTCAGCCCTACTACCTGCTAGCGGTGTGACCTTGGACAAGGCCCTTCTCCAGCCTCCGTCTCCTCATTGTAAAAACGTTACACACACACTAAATGGTCATTATTTTTGTAGCTAGTTAGTTTTTGTTTTTAACAGCCACATGATGTAGAAGCAGCTCTCATGCCCCAAGTTTTACTGATAGGAAAACAGAGGCTCAGAGAGGTTAACCGTCTCACCCTAAGTGACATCCTTGTGGATGACCACCACTCTATCCCAGACTCCTGGTGGTCCCATCTCGGTGTGCCCACCCTCCCTGGCTGCTGCTTGGCCTGGGGGGCGTACTGGGGATCTCCAGAGGCAAGGCCTGACCTAGCCCTATTGCCCCTCAGGCAGCAGCCCCATCCAGCCAAGGCCAGGACACACATCGGTGAGCGCTGGTGGGGTCCTCAACGACCAGCACTGGCATTATGTCCGTGTGGACCGATTTGGGCGCCAAGCCAATCTCACCCTGGACGGCTACGTGCAGCGTTTCATTCTCAATGGCGACTTCGAGAGACTGAACCTGGACACTGAGGTGAGCAGAGGAGGAGGCTCATTTGATTGAGCAGCTGCTGGGTGGGTCAGTGGGGGGCAGCACTTCTCTCCACCAACGGGAAGCCCTTGCTTTCCGGTTTCTGAATATCCTAGCAGCTTTCCGCAAACTTGTAGCTCACACAAAAGTCTGGGCTTTGGTCAGTGTTGCTGTTAAGATGCAGGTCCTCAGGCGCCACCCCAGAACTGCTGAGATGCGGTTTGGAAATCTGGATTTGGGGGATTGGGCAGATGAGAAGATTACCTCTTTGGGTTGCCCAGCTCTCTGGAGTTGGTAAAGACCTTGGCCTCGGTCTGCATGTAAAGAATCCCCAAAAGTTGTATGGACTTACCCAAGGGCGTGGAGCCACTTTGTGGTGGATTCAGGACTAGAATCCAAACCTCGGGAGGCCCAGCATTAATACTGATACTAGGGAAATGCGTATTTCAAGTCTGTTACCAAACTGTTCGGAGGGGAGTGCAAGGAAAGCGCACCCGCGGCGCCGGCACCCAGGGAACCTCACCCCCTACCCCATCCGCAGATGTTCATCGGGGGCCTGGTGGGCGCTGCGCAGAAGAACCTCGGCTACCGGCACAATTTCCGTGGCTGCATGGAGAACATAATCTTCAACCGAGTCAACATCGCGGACCTGGCCGTGCGGCGCCACTCGCGGATCAACTTCGAGGCCAGTGGGCAGGGTGTCTGGGAGGATGGGACCTCAGAGCCGCTTGGAAAGCAGAGAGGTGGAGCGGGAAGAGATCTTGACAACCCCATAAAAGCCCAGGGCCTCTCCGCAGCCAGATGCTCAAGTCGGGGGCATCATGGAATCGCAGGAAGTGCAAAGTTCGCCCCTCTGCCGCCCGGTTAAGAGGCTGCGGTCTGGCCATCCGCCTCCTCAATGAATAGATGAGGAAAATAAGGTGCAGAGGCCTGGAGAGGCTTGGCCAGGGGCCACGCAGTGGTGCGGCGGCTCAGGAGGGACTTGAACTCAGGGCCGTTTGGTGGGGTTCCCCGCCTCGGCTCAGGAGCGCGCGATTCAGTAGGGCTGCCGTGAACCCTGCAGGACACCGCCTCTGGTCGTTGGAAGGAAGGAGGCGGCCACCCTGAAGACGGTGTAGATCAGTGACAGCGCGCCAGCGGAGACCCCCTCCACAGCTGGACATGCTTCTGGGGTGGGGGGAGCGGTCAGGGACGGAGGTCCCACACCCAGGGAGTGCTGTGGCAAAGATCTTAGTTAGACCCGTGTGAAAATGGAATTCCCAGCAGAGGCGGGCGCTTTCGGCTATTGATGGATCCTCACTTTCGCCCGCAGGGTAAGGTGGCCTTCCGCTGCCTGGACCCGGTCCCTCACCCGGTCAACTTCGGAGGTCCTCACAACTTCGTGCAAGTGCCTGGCTTCCCGCGCCGCGGCCGCCTGGCCGTCTCCTTCCGCTTCCGCACCTGGGACCTCACAGGACTGCTACTTTACTCCAAACTGGGGGACGGGCTGGGCCACGTGGAGCTGATGCTCAGCGATGGGCAGGTCAACGTGTCCATTGCGCAGGCAGGCCGAAAGAAGCTTCAGTTTGCCGCTGGTGAGGGGTGGATGGGGGTGCGGGGCACTAGGAGGTGGGAGAAGGGCAGAGGAGAGCTGGGGAGGTTGTAGGCCTGGCCCCAGGCCGTGCATATTGGAGAGGGGTGAGGAGGTGAGGGGAGCAGAGCAGCAGGTCCCAGGACCCTGGGAAAAGGTGGGAGTGGATGGAGGCACCTGGGGCTGGGGGCAGACCCGAGGGGCCTTAGGTTCTGGGAGAAGCAGGAAGGCAGAGTGTCCTGGTATTCTCCAGTTCCGGGGAGTCTCTGGAGGTGGTTGTTACTCATTTATAGCTTTGCAGACTCTGTACAAGCTGCTGGGGTTATGGATGGTGAAGAGAGACACTCAGAGATGCCACCGCTCAGTGTTATCAGTGTAGCAATGGGAGGGGGACACAGGCTGCTGTTGGGACGCAGAGTGGGGGTGCTGCCTCCCCACACAAGACACATTTCTCCTAGGGCCTGGTGCTTTCCCACCTACAGCAGCCTCCTTTCCTGTCCAGGGTACCGCCTGAATGATGGCTTTTGGCACGAGGTGAACTTTGCGGCACAGGAAAACCACGCAGTCATCAGCATTGATGACGTGGAGGGGGCAGAGGTCAGGGTCTCATACCCACTGCTGATCCGTACAGGGACTTCATACTTCTTTGGGGGTAAGTGGCAGCTAACCTGGCCAGACCCCTGTCCCTGGGAGGGAAGGCTGCCACCAAAGTCCACCCAGATGGGGCGGCATGAAGAGCTGTGTAGGGATCAACCCCTCTTCCCACTCTGGGGCCTTGGGAGCTGGAATGTCACTGCCATTATCTGTCGCCCTCCTCCCTTCATGTCTGGCTCTCCCTTGGCATCTCCCTGGGGGAGGGTCTCTGGGGTCTCCTCCGGGGAGGGCCTCACAGGGGTGGTTGCTCCAGGTTGTCCCAAGCCAGCCAGTCGATGGGGCTGCCACTCCAACCAGACGGCATTCCATGGCTGCATGGAGCTGTTCAAGGTGGATGGCCAGTTGGTCAACCTGACTCTGGTGGAGGGCCGGCGGCTTGGATACTTTGCTGAGGTCCTCTTTGACACGTGTGGCATCACTGACAGGTATCCAAAAGCTCCTCTCCCTGCAAGAGGTGACCCCCTTCAAAGCCCTCTTACATGAGGTCCCAAAGGGAGTGGCCTTTCTCAATCATCTTTCTTCTGGTCCCAGCTCCTCAGTCTCCCACCTGGAGAGGATTCCTCCTTGACCTCACACCTCCCGTATCTTCTCTTAAAGTGACATATGCTCAGAATGGAAATGAGGAATCTATTTTTTCGTCCTAGAAGGTTTTCTTTTGGGGGTGGGGTACAAGGCATTATTTGTTCTTTTAGGGAAGGGGAAACAGCCTGAGGCCTGGCTGAGGCCCTAGCATTTCGGCCCATACCTGGCTAGTTGAGCGAGGTGTGTCTCATGGGGCTCTGGCGCTCTCGGGGGCTCGGAGCGGAGCCTGCGGGGGGTCAGACCCCACTCTCAGGCTCCCAATAAGGCTTCTGCCCTCGGGGCCGGCCCCTTCCTTAGGTGCAGCCCTAACATGTGTGAGCATGACGGACGCTGCTATCAGTCTTGGGACGACTTCATCTGCTATTGTGAGCTGACCGGCTACAAGGGGGTGACCTGCCACGAACGTAAGCCATTCGCTCATGGGATATGGGGGAAGAGTCAGGGACTGGGTGGTCAGGAGAAGGTTCCTGGGGGTCATCAGGCTGCTACAGGTGGTGGGGCTGGCTCTCCTAGCCCTCTGACCCATAATTGCCTTTTCCCCACACTGCCACCTACCAGCTTTGTATAAGGAATCTTGTGAGGCTTATCGGCTTAGTGGGAAAACTTCTGGAAACTTCACCATCGACCCTGACGGCAGTGGCCCCCTGAAGCCATTTGTGGTGTACTGTGACATCCGAGGTAAGGGGCTCTGCTAGGTGGTGGAGGTTGCAGCTGGCAAGGCTATCCTGGGTTGTAGGGAAACAGGGAGGGAGTGAAGGGTGGGCGGGGCCAGAAAGAGTAACCTGCGGTGGGGTTAAAGGAGGGCAGAAGGGAAAAGGGACACTCCCGAATTTGTAATCCAGCCTTGCAGATAAATTCCAGCTTCCTGGTCCGTTTCAGGCATCTCACCTCCAGCCTACAAGGCCCCGGGGCCCAGAACCGGGCTGGAATGCAGCTGCAGGCCACTTCTGCTGGCTCTGAGTTGCAGCAGTGGTGGTGGAGGTGGGCAGTGAGATGGGGAGAGAACGCCCATCTCCAGCCAAAGCTGTCCCTGCCCCTCCCCCAGAGAACCGGGCATGGACAGTTGTGCGGCATGACAGGCTGTGGACCACCCGGGTGACAGGCTCTAGCATGGAGCGGCCATTCCTGGGGGCTGTCCAGTACTGGAATGCATCCTGGGAGGAAGTCAGTGCCCTGGCCAATGCTTCCCAGCACTGTGAACAGTGGATTGAATTCTCCTGCTACAATTCCCGGCTGCTCAACACTGCAGGTTGGGGCTGGGGTCCAGGAGGGTGAGGTGGAGAGCTGGAGGGGAGGCTAGTGGGGGCCTGGGAGAAAGAAACTAGATGGCTAAGCTGGAGCCCTGGGCTAGAAGATTCAAGAGCCTGGGCTGGTTAGAACGGTGAGGGGGGTGGCCAGACGCTGGTGGAGGGACAGGACCTCGAAGCTGCTTGCCCCTCTTTCCCAGGAGGCTACCCGTACAGCTTCTGGATTGGCCGAAACGAGGAGCAGCACTTCTACTGGGGAGGTTCGCAGCCTGGGATCCAGCGCTGTGCCTGTGGCCTGGACCGGAGCTGCGTGGACCCTGCTCTGCACTGTAACTGTGATGCTGACCAGCCCCAGTGGTGAGGGATACAAAGGCATGGGACTTTCCGGATTCCGGGCAGGTGAAAGGCAGGGGCTGAGCCGCTATGTCTCACCCCCACAGGAGAACCGACAAGGGACTGCTGACCTTTGTGGACCACTTGCCTGTCACTCAGGTGGTCGTGGGGGACACAAACCGCTCCACTTCTGAGGCCCAGTTCTTCTTGAGGCCTCTGCGCTGCTATGGCGATCGTGAGTAGCAGGCTCCTTCTGTGTACCCTCCAGGGTCAGCTCTCCAGTTTCCAAAATCTAGGCCACCTGACCCACTGGGTGCCTGCAGGATGCATGGCCAGACACCCCAGGTCCTGCTATGACATGACCCCCATCTGGGTTGCTCCTCTACACCTTATTCTCTTTCATTACACTCCTTGGTCTCCCCTAGCTGTTGCCTTTGCCTCCCCCTCCCCCGCTCCTCCCTGACAAGGCCTCCTCCGCCTGGTTTGCAGGCAATTCCTGGAACACTATCTCCTTCCACACTGGGACTACCCTACGCTTCCCGCCGATCTGTGCCAACCACAGCCTCGACATCTCCTTCTACTTCCGGACCTCGGCTCCCTCAGGAGTCTTCCTAGAGAACATGGGGGGCCCTTACTACCAGTGGTGCCGACCTTACGTGCGGGTGGAACTAAACAGTGAGCAGACACACTGGGAAGGGCACGGGGTGATGTTCTTTGGGGAGAAATGGTGCAGGTGGCAGCTGGGCAAGAGACAAGGGCAGACGCCCTTTGAGGGGCAGGATGGAGCGGGCTTTCCATGACCCTGGGTTCTAGGCCTAGCTCTGTCTGGAAAGCTGGCTTTGGGACCTGGGGTACCCCATTTGCCTCTCTGGGCCTTGGGCTCCTTATTTGGGAATGAGGGAGCAGGATTCCTGAGGTGTCTCTTAGCTGACCAGCTGTGCTTCTAACCTGAGAAGTAGGGCTGGAAAGCTGGCTCAGGGGTCTGTAAATTTGGGAGAGACCTGGGGTATGAGGGTCCAGGCACTTTATGGATTTTGTCCCAGGCCATAGACAAATTGGAGGGACAGTCCAGGAGTCCCAAGTGTAGAAGAGAGGCAGTATTGGCTGAGGAATGTGTGCAGGGTCTCAGAGGTCTGAGTCTCTCCCCTCACCCCCACGTTGTCTAGCATCCCAGGACGTGGTCTTCGCCTTCGACGTGGGGAATGGAGATGAGAACCTTACAGTGCACTCAGAGGACTTTGGGTTCAATGACGATGAGTGGCATCTGGTGAGGGCTGAAATCAACGTGAAACAGGCCCGGCTCCGTGTGGACCACCGGCCCTGGGTGGTACGGCCAATGCCCCTGCAGACCTACATCTGGCTGGAGTATGACCAGCCCCTCTACGTCGGTGAGCGGCAACCCAGAGGCAGGCCTGAAGCCTCCTTAATCTCCCCACCTTCTCAAGGCTGCTCTCCTTGTTCCCAGGAACCCTGTGTCATAGCTCCCAATCCTCTCTGCTTCCCAGTGAGCCAAAGGCCCACCTTTCCTCTCCAGTCCCTGGCTCTGTTCCGTTTTTCTGCCTCCCTTGGCTCCCTTCCCAACCCCGACGCTTACCCGTTTCTTGTTCTATGTCCATTTCTTGACCTGCCCACCATTCCCAGGGTCTGCAGAGTTTAAGAGGCGCCCCTTTGTGGGCTGCTTGAGGGCAATGCGTCTCAATGGAGTGACTCTGAACCTGGAAGGCCGCGCCAATGCGTCTGAGGGTACCTCACCCAACTGCACGGGCCGCTGCGCCCACCCCCGGTTCCCATGTTTCCATGGAGGCCGCTGCGTGGAGCGCTACAGCTACTACACATGTGACTGTGACCTCACGGCATTTGATGGACCATACTGCAACCACGGTCAGTGCTGTGGGTTACGGGAGGGCAGGGAGTCCTAGGGTATAAGGAGATGCAGGGATGGCAGGGAAGAAAGGAAGGAGGCTGCCAAGTCAGCACCAGAAGAAAAAACGGGAGCTGTTCCTGAGCTCTGAGCTGGGGCCATCAGGCAGCTGAGGATGCTGGGTGACTCCAAAGGCAGAAAATGGGACAAGAAAGGGGTGGTACAGCTAGCTGGTAGTAAAAAAACTCTACTGCAACAAGCAAATGACTTCCCCATCTTCCCCTGTCACCAAGGCGACACAGGTTAACCCCCTTGCAAGCACACCTGCCTCGGGCTGCATGAGGCCTTCCTATGTCATTTCCTATTTGACAATTGCTGCACTCCTAAAACCCACCACCAACCTGGTTCTTGGTTAAGGAGAACTTTGTCATTCACCACAGTGAGATCTCTGCACATACACACCCAGACCGCCTCCTCACAAAGGCTGATCTAGGAGGCTGTGAGAGCAGGTGGGTCATTGATGGGCAGTCTGGTGGAGTTAGGGAGATGTAAGAACTTAGGGACCAGCAGGAGAGCTCTGGTCTTGGTTCGGAAGTGTGAGTAGCGGTGAAGGCACTGGATGGGGTCATGCTATCCCGATTCTAACCTTGGCTCTCCACTTACTGTGTATTCTTAAGCAAAGTCACTACTGATCTGAGCTTTGGGTTCCCCACCAGTCAAGTGCAGGGGTTGGACTAGATGAAACTGTGTTTGGTGGCAGAAACTGAAGGCGGGTCTCGGGGGTGGGTGTGGAGGACACAGTGTGCCTACTGTGGGAACGAAGCCCTGACCTCACTGCCTCTGCCTTCAGACATCGGGGGCTTCTTCGAGCCCGGCACCTGGATGCGCTACAACTTGCAGTCTGCGCTGCGCTCCGCAGCCCGCGAGTTCTCCCACATGCTGAGCCGGCCGGTGCCGGGCTACGAGCCGGGCTACATCCCCGGCTACGACACTCCCGGCTACGTGCCTGGCTACCACGGCCCTGGCTACCGTCTGCCTGACTACCCGCAGCCCGGCCGGCCTGTGCCGGGTTACCGGGGTCCCGTCTACAACGTGACCGGAGAGGAGGTGTCCTTCAGCTTCAGCACCCACTCTGCCCCCGCCGTCCTGCTCTACGTCAGCTCCTTTGTGCGCGACTACATGGCGGTGCTCATCAAGGAAGACGGTAAGCTGCCGCCGGGCTCCTCCTCCACGGCACCCTTCCTTCTCAGGACTGTTGATTCACACACACGTAAGAACCCAGGTGCTCTTAGAAAGGGGGGATTGTGGGACCTGAGAGGAGACTTCCCCTCCACACCCACAGGGACTCTGCAGCTGCGATACCAGCTGGGCACCAGTCCCTACGTGTACCAACTGACCACCCGACCTGTCACTGACGGCCAGCCCCACAGCGTCAACATCACCCGGGTCTACCGCAGCCTCTCCGTCCAGGTGTGTGCCAGGGAAGTGGCCCAGCTCCAACCGTAACCTCATGATCTAGGTCGCAGCGCCCAGGAAAAGGTCAGCTGTCTAGCACTTGTAGAGCGCATTCCAGCTCACAGAGAACCTTCACACTTGTCACCTCGTGCGACTCTCACAGCGGGTCTCACGGCAGCTCAGTCAAGCAGATGCTCTGAGAGCTGCTTTACAAGTCACTACCCGGACTCAGGAAGTGAAGTGGCTTTCCCAAAGTCAAACCACTCGGAAGCTGCAAACACAAGGCTCCGAACCAGGCTGTCAGGTTTTCCACACCACATCCCCCTTGGGTGGACAGAGCTGGGACTTACACCAATGTGGACGGAGTTCAGACAGTTCCTGTGTGACCGGGCTGCGTCTGCCTCTGGTTCTCCCCCCTCATTTCATTCCCCCACCCTGCCTCAGGTGGACTACTTCCCGCTGACAGAACAGAAATTCTCACTGTTGGTGGACAGCCAGCTGGACTCGCCCAAGGCCTTGTATCTAGGCCGTGTCATGGGTAAGCTGTGGGTGACAATGCATTTTGGGTAAGAAATTGTGGGTGAAGTCCCTGGAAGAGAGTAGAGGAACTGGGAATCGCAGTGCGAGTGGTGATGAGTGGGTACCTATGGATGGTGAGAGGGGACAGGGCTACTGGTGGTCCAAGGCTCATCTCTTTCCCCCAGAGACAGGAGTCATTGACCCAGAGATCCAGCGCTACAACACCCCAGGTTTCTCAGGCTGCCTGTCCGGTGTTCGATTCAACAATGTGGCTCCCCTCAAGACCCACTTCCGGACCCCTCGACCCATGACTGCCGAGCTAGCTGAGGCCCTTCGAGTTCAGGGAGAACTGCCTGAATCTAACTGTGGAGCCATGCCACGTCTTGTCGCAGAGGTGCCACCTGAGCTAGATCCCTGGTATCTGCCCCCAGGTACGTCCCCAGGACACGGAAGAGGGGTGACAGGGAAAGAAAATGATGTTTACCATATAAGGAGGGAGGCTTCTCCTAACTCATGCTTTCTCCTCTTTAGACTTCCCATACTACCATGACGAAGGATGGGTCGCCATACTTTTAGGCTGTGAGTAGTTCAATCCCTGCCCTGACCTCCTGACTCTACCCTCTGACCATCAGCAATCCCTTCCCGCCCCACGTGCCCAGAGCTGAGAGGTGGCGAAGGCACCAGGTGCATGGTGGTGCAAAGAAGGATGAGACAGGCTGCGTGGAAGGTGGCATATAATTGAGCTGGAGATTCTTAAGTGCTTGAGGATGCTACACCTTTAACTGAATTATTAAGATGGGGCTATGGGTAAGGAAGGAGGAAATGGGGATATAGTAACATCTAGAGAGAGAAGAAATTGCAGTAACTACCAGGGACATGACAAGAGAATATCAGAAATAGAAAACAGCAGGGGATAAGCCAGGGATTCAGACCCAGCTGACACGTAGGAGAGCCTGATGGGGTTGTAGAGCGGACACTGTTGCACGTGTGTGCTTGTCATAAGTACGTATGTGCGTCTACGTGCAGGTGAAACCCCTAAGATCTGCCCTGAATTGTTTTCTTCCCCCTTCAGTTTTGGTGGCCTTCCTGCTGCTGGGACTGGTGGGAATGTTGGTGCTCTTCTATCTGCAGAACCATCGCTACAAGGGTTCCTACCACACCAATGAACCCAAGGCCACCCACGATTACCCTGGCGGCAAGCCTCCCCTACCTCCTTCAGGCTCTGCCCAGGCCCCAGCCCCTACACCAGCTTCCGCCCGAGTTCCAGCCCCAGCCCCAACCCCAGCCCCAGCCCCAACCCCAGCCCCAGCCCCCGCCCCAGCCCCCGCCCCCGCCCCAGCCCCAGCCTCAGGTCCCCGGGACCAAAACCTACCCCAGATCCTGGAGGAGTCCAGGTCTGAGTGAATCAGAAGGGCTTCAGGGATCAAGTCCATTTTCTCTGAATCCCCCAGTACCTGTCTCTACCCAACCCTGCCAAGGATATTTGGCTCCTCTTAGCTGGTTCTGCTCATACAGAGGATGCCCTTCCCACCAAGTTTGGTGGGCAGAGCTGCAGATGGGACCAAAGGGAGTGGCCGAGCCTCACTGCCTAAATCAATGCCTTGCCCATTTCCGTTTTTCCAGGCTCCTGATTGTTTTTCGGCCCCAAAGGAAAAGCCTCATGGGGTTAAGACAGGCCCTTCCTGCCACCCCTGTCCCAGCTGCTGCCAGGGATTAACAGAGTGCAGAAGAGATTAACTGTCTCTCTTCAAACATTCAATCTCAGCAGGGACAGATGTGTGGGATTGCAGGGATGCACAAGGTGTGGGGGAGGAGGTGGCTAAATCATATCCCCCAGTCTCACCCCTGCCCTACAGAATGTCTTCCGTCTGTGTCCACTCAGTTGGGGGTTAGGGAGGGCTTCATCACTGGCCCCCACCCTCCTCCTTTTTTGTTTTTTACAAAGACTGAGAGGCCTCCGCTTAGCACTTTAGAACCTCCTCTGCTTCACATGCTTTAGCCAAAGCCATAAAAACTTGCAACATAGAGAAAATAATGCAGACACACTGACTAGCCACCCCTTTACTCTTCTTCCCTCTCCCGAGGCACACAATAGCCTTGCTGCCTGTCCAAAGGCGTGGTCCCGTCTCCAACGCATGAGGAGCCCTCTTTCCTCCGCTCAGAGATGCTGCTTCCTTTGCCCAGGAGGTCATATTCTTTATATATATATTTTTTGTTGCAAAGTTTCTCTCTAGAGAACCACTATATACCACTCTAATTTTTAAATTATCAGTTTATATATAAAAGAAAAAATCAATCAATTTGTCCTGTCCTGTGGCCACGGTGTGCAGTTTGCTTCTCCTGTGCTAGAAGTCCCGTGAGGCCGGCCCGTCACTCAGCCAGCCTGACCCGGCCTCTGCTCTGAAGCTGTGCTCTCAGACTCGGCACTGTTCCAATAAAGCCGAGTGGCAGAGCCCCAGTCCGTGTGCGGTGGCTGGTGTCTGCTTGGGTGGGGATGGTGGGTAATTGGAATAGTTTTAAGGGAACTAATCTGAGGGATTGAAAATCTCTGAGGGGAGCCCTCGGAATCCTTGCGTCGCCTACCAGGAGCCTGACTGGTTCTCGCCAACCCTCTTCCCTCCCCAGCCCCAAATCTCAGCAGACCAGTGGGGATCAGAACGCTAAAGCTTCAGCTGAGCTGCCCTTGTATCACCAACCCTGGCTCCTTCCAGCCCCAAAGCAGACGGTACACAATGTGCCAAAATGGATTCTGCCACTTTATTCATATAAGAGGTCACAAGCCACAGGACTTTAAAGTGCGTGAAACTCACTGGCAATAAAGCCGAACATATACCAGCCCCCCCGTCCCCCACCACCTTGCTCTGTTCATCGTTACTTGTCTGGGGGCAGGGGTTGGCACCCGTCATGAAAGGTTGGGGGCAGCAGGGAAAAGGATGGGAATGCTGGAGAAACGAGCATGAGCAGTCTGAAACCAGGAACGGCGGGGGTGGGGTGGGGGAGGATGGGACGACAGGACCAACCACAGTGATGCTGCACCCTGAGGGCAGGTGGGGTTGGTCCAGCCTCTCAAAGGCTGCAGGCAGGTTTTTCCACCTGCTCCTCACGCCCAGTCCCTGATATTTCTGAGACCTAACTCCTCCATCCGTCTCTGTTTTCCCTGTAATTTATGAGCAGGTCAGAGCTCACAGTTCAGCTAGAAGGTGTCCCCCCCACACAACCAACACGAACCACAGTAGATGAACATTTCAGGATCATGGTGGGGGCTGCCCCTATCAGGTGGGAAGGGGCTTCTGTCAGGTGCTGCTGGGAGTGTGCTCTGTGAAGTGCATGTGCCCAAAAGTGTGGTGAGTGAGAGTAGGTGAGTGTGTGTGTGCATGTCCCACAAAGATCCCTGGGCAGCTGCTTAGCCAGAGGGAATCCCACTCACTGATTGCTTTGTGGGACAGCCAGTGGAGATGGAGGAAGGGAGTGACTAGCACAGACTGGGAAAGAGCAGCTCTGATTCCCCAGAGACAAGAGGGAAGCCTGCTCCCTGTTCTGACCCTCCTCAGGCCAGTCCATACCTGCCAACATCCTTTTTACCCAACACAATGCCCCTTGTTCGCTGCCAGCTCCGCACACCAGCCATAGACACAGGGCAGCTCCTAGTGCTGGCCTTTTCTCATTGGATTCTTCTCTGTCAAGGCAGCCCCTCCTGCCTCCACCAGGCAATGAGACAGAGCTGGAGGAAAATCTCCCACCTCCCTCCTTCCCCTCCCTCAGGAATGGGATTTGGGCAAGGACCTCGGAAACCTTGGCTCAAACTCTACCCCCATCTACAGACCTTCTAAAAGAAATAAAGTGCTTTGCTCTGCATGAATCCCAGAGAGAATGGCACCACGGACTGGCACAGGTAGTCTTGACACTGCAAATACCCACCGCCAGTCTGCAGTGCACACAGGATGCCATCCTAACTAAACACGTGCAATGTGGGAGCCCCTCACCCACCTCCGAACACACACTGTCACCTCACCCTCTCCAACAGCAGGTGCCACAGACAGGAAAGTCAGGCACACCAACAATCTTCCCCCTAGTCCAGGCCTGCACCCATCTACCCGGAGGAGATAAGTAACAGTGGCTCCATGGGCCGGGCCTCTAAGGGGAGCGAAAGGCCTGGAAACAACTACAGATCCAGGGACCCCGAGCACTCACGCCCAGCCTGGCACACCCGTCGTGCTTCTTCGGTAGCAGCATAATGAATGCCTGCCTGCGGTTGCTAAGCTAGAACTTTGGGAGGAGCTAACCAGGCACTGGCACTCGCTCCCGGGCATCCGAAACACATCCACCTCCAGTACATACAGAGGTTTCTCAAAGCCTGCGGGGCCCCAAGCTCAGCAGTTTAACTGCTATCATCAGGCTGATTCCCACTCTGTCCATGGAAGGACGGCACTTAGCTTTCCTTTTCCCAGCACTGAATGCCTGTGCTCAGGACCCACCCTTCCAGTTTGAACCCTGCCAGGAAGGAAGAGGGGGCGAGGTGACCCATCTTCCCTTGAATCTTGTCTGTGCTGCCTGCCAGGCCCTCCTTTAACCCAGACCACTCATAAGCTCCAGGTACTAAGCTTCACTTATCTGGTCCTCTCCAGGCCTTAGGACCACAGAGAGATAGGCTGGCAACCCAATTACCTAAGGACCCTTAATTTGGAAAGTTAGAATTACAGGCTGATGCTTGTTAGGAACTGCCCGGGTTGATTCCTGAGGCCCACAGCCGGGGTGACAAGAAATCAGTCAAGCACACATCACCCACTCCCGGCCCGGGCTCTTCCTCTGCGGCCTGAGCGGCAGCCTCCAATGCCCACAATGCTCTTTCCTGGGAGCCCCAGCCCGAGCTGCCTCTGTCTCCCCTCTCACTGAGACAGTGTGGTTCCCGCCAGACACAGATGGGGCCTCATTACAGAGGGAGTGGGTGGGGGGTTTCTCGGTGTGGGAGACAGAGTGCCGGAAACTCGAGCAGCGGTGGTGTGTGCAGGGAAGCAAAGACAGTGCTGCTACCATAAGCGCGGGTGCGGGGCCCAGGAGGGCTAAAGGACATCAGTCTCCCTCTCGATCCCCACGTACTTGAGGGCATCAGCTTGGCTGTACCTGTCCCAGAGCAGGAGGAGGAACAGGGTCACTATCACAGCTTTTGTGATTAAAAAGACGGAGCCCCCTCCCGTTTCACTTCCCCTCCCACTTCTTAACAGCAGGTGACAATGCTCTCCTGAGGCGAGGCACGGGACAGGGAACCAAGAAAAGGCCTTGACCACCATCAGATCCTCTCCTTCCGTATCACCCACTTAAGCCCCCAAACCAATTCCAACAGCCATCCTTTCCAGCTCTAAGGCTGTGTAGGACCACTCCAGGCTGCCTCACCTGTAATCGAAGAAGAGCTCTTCGCCAGCTTGAATTGCCCTCTTGGCGAAGATCCCAATCCGATGGTCCCCATTCACCATGACCACTGCAAACAGGATAAACCCAGGGCTAGGTTCCTAGTCCCCCCGAATCGACAGTCAGCCTGACTCTGGGTAGATGTTCTCTGAGTCCCCGGTGAGAACACAAACGCGGTGCAGCTGCAAAGTAGTCAGTGAAGCCGCCTGTATGCTTTTACATCTCTTTTTCTGGCCACTGACACGGGGAAAGAATTATCTTTAAAAGATGTGTGCTTATGGGGGAAAATATTTATAATACATTCAGTGAAAAAAACCCATTATAAAACTGAGAGACAGAGGCTCAAAATGACATCAGACATGAATCCCGATTCTCTTTGGACAAGAAGCAACTCAGCTAAAAAGAGTAAATAATGGATAGAAATCAGAGTAAATGAAGCCTACATTCCCCAGCCTGCCTCCCAGGTCACTGCGAACTCACCTTTGGCATAACAATTGGGGTTCACTGAGTGGTTTGCAAATCGAATTTTGTTTCCTTTCCGGGTTGCGTCCACTACAAAATCTGTATAAAGTCAACCAAGGAAGACGGTGAGCTCACCAGGCAACTGCACAGCTTCTTGAGCCTGAATTTAAAATCAAACAGTAACAGAAACAAGACAATCCAGTGGGAGTTTTGAAGCCTGGTGTACTAGTAGGAGCTGGGAAAGCAGGCAGCATGAGAATGCAGCTTCATGCGGGAGTACTCCCCGTGGGCCCCTGTGCTGGAACGACGGAGCTCCTGCACTCATCTGGGAAGGGAGACTTCTGAGGTGTGAGTGCTCAGTGCTCCGACTGCAAACACAACCTGGAGATGGAAGTTCTCCCAAAGCAAGTGACCTGTGGCGCATGGTGTCTCTGAGTTCAATCTCACCACCTTGCTCTGTGCATCTGTTGGAAGATTCAGAGCTGACCTGAACCTGGACCATGACAAGGCACCTCTGGGAGGAAGACCTACTCAAGACCACCTTGGGATGAGGGAGACTCCGTACCATTGTTGAGGTTGAAGAGGAAGCTGGACATGTACTTGTCATAGACCTTCCCTCGTCGATCAGCCTCATCCTGAGAGATGAGCTGCAGAGACAGGACAGGATCAAACAGGGGGTCGGGCTGTCTGCTTGGAGCACGGAACCCTGCCCCTAGACAGGAGTGGGGGCGCGGTGTCACATACTGAGTGTCACGAGAATCACAACATACTGAGCTCAGGGTGCTTCGTTTCAATCCCTACCTAGACTGGCCAGTGTGGAGGCTAAAAAGAGTCCCCCACCTGCCCCTCCCGTGTGGCCTGAGCTGCCAAAGAGATGGAGAAGAGTGGTCTGTCTCAGGACTGCAAACAGTTCTGTGGGATCCCTGAGAGGCCACATGAGAACTCACTGAGTTATTTAGAGATTGATTCACAGAAGTCTGAACCACAGAAAATCAGGGTTTCTCAACAGCAGCTCCCCAGATACACGTGGGCCAAACCGACAGCACTCACCTCCCCACAGTATTCAGAGATGAACTCGTTCTTCTGCACTGATTCCTTAATGAAGGTGCCCCACCCGGCCACATCTGAGGGGGCCAGCAGCAGGTGCTGGGGAGAGAGAGGCACACCTCAGGCTACAGGGTGTAGGTGACAAGGGGTATCTGTGTTAGGAGTGCGTGTGGACGGTGGGGGCGGGGGCGGGGTGGAAAGAGTTAGCCGCTGTGAAGAGGATCTGAAAACAGAAAAAGGCCTAGGCCACTCCGTTCTGGTGGGGGAAAACAAAACATGACAGCTCTTCCTCCAGGCCTGGGACCTTCTGGACCTGAGTCTACGGGAATTCACTGCTACGTGTCCAGTAGAGACATCAATGACCAGTCCATCCTCTCCGCTCCTTTCCAACTGGCCAGTTCAGGGTGTCACTTTTCTAGTCCACCACTGGGAGAGGAAACTTGATTAACTCAGTGAGTGTGTGTCTCTCAGGATTTAGTAAGCACTGTCACGTACAAACCCCCTAAGGAACAGGTCCAAACAAGCTGATGGGGTCTGTTCAGCCCTTCCCACTCCATTACCCAGACCGGAACCCTGAGAAAAGCCCTCACCTTCTTGAGGCCCCGCTGGATGCTGCAGTTTTTACAGGAAACCACTTTGCAATCCCAGTGCTCAGAGGCCCCACAGGTGAGACACAGGTCGGGGTCGCACTCCCGCACAGCCAGGTAGCAAGGACACTGCTTGGTGTTGCACTGGGTCTTACAGCGGCAGCCAGGGAAACGATTCTGACCTGGGTGGGGCAGCAGGCAAGGTTAGGGGAAAGAGCTGGCTAGTGCTGGTCAGGTTTGACTCCAGGGACAGCAGAGAAGTCAGTGTGATGCGTTCAAGGATATTTGGCAAAACAGGAGAGAAGTTCCCTGCCCAACAGTCATATACTCAAATTTTTTCCCAGTGAAAAAGGAGCACCCCCCCAACATTCATGTCTGAGAGTCAGAAAGACAGGTTTCACTATGGAGATGTAGTGAACAATGCTCTCCCTCCTCGTTGGTGGGGTCTGGAAGGGAGGTGGACAGTACCCAAAGATGAAATCAGTGCTTTTCACTGGTAAATACTCAACATCAGAACAAAAGTCATTCTGAGAGCAGGATGCATCCGCCCTATGCCACCCCCCTCCACCCCCTGCCCTCCGCAGTACAAGCGCCCTTCTTCTGCGGTTAAAACTGATTTCTGCCGCGGGCTGGAGGTATTTCCAGCACAGCTGCCTGGACACCAAGTTCTGCAAGGGCTACCATCAAACTGCCTTGAGGGGGAAGGGCACGGTGGGATAAGAAGTGACAGAGTGCTTTTAGCCTCTATCCTACCGTCTGCTAACCACCAGACCTGCCTGACGTTAAAACCCCAGATATCACACTACACTAGACAAACACAGAACTGTAACCTGCGTATGCTGTAAAACATTCTGGGAAGGGAGACTGTGACTGCTCCATGAGAAAAAAGATCCTCATGTTTCTTAATTCTGCCCTGGAAGGTGAAGTTGGGAAAGCATCTGATTTCTGTACAATTGTTGTTTTTAGAATCATAGAGATAAAGATTTTAAACAAATGACATTTCCAGATCTTCAGTCTCTTGTAGAATGCTTAAAGCACAGCAAACAGGGTATCGAAGGCCTGTAAGCAGCAAAAGGCACAGGAGGTAGGGCAACCTGGGTGGCACCAAGGGCGCCGCTCGGCAGACACAGGGAAGCTGAAGGGCCCTTACAGTCTGGGTTGCACTGGCAGAACTTCTCACAGAAATTCTGGGTCATGATGCAGGGGCAGGTGCTGTCGCAGGGGCGGTCTGGGTGATCGCAGGGCTGGTAGTTGTACACCTGGGTGGAGGAGTTATCTAGGAGAGAAAAGAACGGACCAGCACACTGCGGTGCCCACGCTCCCTGGCTGCCCTCCCTCCCAGGGTCCAATGGTGCTAATTCAGAGAAGGCCTGTTCTGACCATGACCTCAGACACACAGTTAGCACCTGAAATGAGAGGCAACCCTGGATGGTGGCTGTTCGTAAGCTACAATGGGGTGATTAGTTTTGTGCGGAAAGTGTGTGAATAGTCCAGGATTATAGTGCAGCTACTTTGAGCATTAAAGGAAGTCCAGACTGGAGGTGGCATACTATGAAGGTCAGAGACCACAAGGTCCCTAACTGTACCTCCTAAGAGGTCTTCGCAGCTGCAGACAAACTGCAAGCTGCGGGTGCAGTGCACAGTCCACGAGTGCCCTGCAGGTGGGGCGGAGGACGGCCACCGCAGCGGGACCTACCTTTCTTCAGCTGGATCTTCCTGCAGTGTGCGGCCCACAGCCTGAAAGAGAGACAGGGTGGGCCTGGGTCACGGTCCTGGGGGCTCTGCAGAGTCAAGTAAAGGGCAACGTGACCCGCCCTGAGGGACTGCGGTTTGATAGCTGGGGAGTGTCCTCCCGAACCCCCGCACAGGCGGCCTCTGTTCTGGCTCAGGGAGGTTAGAGTCCACCCCAAATCCTGCTGGACTGTGCCTCCAGACTTAACCATAAACAGCATCCCCCCCTTAACAAAGAAACATACCACAAAACCAACCAAAACAAAGACAAAAAACTAAATCCAACTCTCCATGTCTATTATAACACTATTGTTTCTGCCGCTCCTTGGCCTGTGGAGAGGTGAAAATGTGGGGGAGTTTCAAGATGGGGCAGTGAGAAGGCTTTCTGGGAATATGCTCTGAGTGAAGGAGCTGAAGGGAGCCGCCACGGGGAAACTCCCTCTGTATCTGGACTCGGTGTCAGATCCTTCCTTCAGCAGGTGACAGTCATTAGGGAACCAAGCCAGGCAGAATGTCAATTAAAAAAAAAACACAAAAAATAAAACACTTCCGACCCTAAGCAACGGCTAGCCAGAAAAATGTTATTATGCGACTTAGGTAAACAACACAGGTGCCAAAAACAAAACGACACAACTCTGGTCAGGGCGGAGAAGTGGGCACCGTGGTTAACTAATGACCGGGCGAGGAAAATGGCCTCACGGTGGAGCAGTAAGGCCAGCTCTCTCCTGCTGGCCAGGAGCTTAAATAGAAAACCAAACAGTTATCTCATGACCCTCAGCATCTAGCGACAGCTGAAAGGCTGGCCCAAGGCTAAAGAGGCAGATGGGAAGTCCGAGGGGAGGTAGAGCCCAGGAACAGCTTGTCCACAGAAAGTCCTTTGTCCCGCCCTTGCCTGTGCTTTCTTTTCTTCTTCTGCGAGGGGTTCATGAGCTCATCTGTTGGCAGCTTCAGGATAAGTGATTCTTTGACTGCAAACTGAAAGACCTGGAAAAGAAATCCAACAGGACCAGTCACTCCTTCTTGAGCTAGGTGGTCATGTAAGTGATGCAGCCAGGGGCTGGGCTTACGAGGGTTCTAGAGAACTCCAGGCAGCTGACTGAGCATCTCTACCGTCAGAGAGACAGAGTGACAATGGCTCTGAAGTTAATTCTCACGCATGTATCCTGACTTGAAAAAGGAGAGATACTGAACAGAGTTAACAGCTTTCCTGGTTGGCAGCTTTCACCTACTGCTCTGCCTATGCAGCCCTGCAGGTGGGCTGGTTCTTAACAACAGTATCTGTCTCTTCTTAGGAAGGGCAACTTTGTGTACCTTGTGTAATGGGTGTAAGACCTGACATACAAGGGGGGACCCTAAAAAATCAGATTTATCTTCTGGAGGGCAGGCCCCTTGTAGTACAGCCCTCCCCCGCTAAGTGAGTGTTCTAGGAACCCATCTGCATCAGTGTACCAACTGGCATTGTTGTGAGAGGCTGAGTTCAGCTTCAGTGAGCTTTTGAAGACTCTTTCAACATGTTTGCCCCTTTCAAGATGGGTGATTTACGAGTGCACCTGCCCACACTGTGCTGAGTGTTCAGCAGTTTTGACTAACAACTAACTGCATGACCCCCATGCCCTCCCCTCCCTATTCACCCAATCTTGCCCCAGGCAACTTTTTTTTTGGTTTCCCTGGATGAAAAAAGTCCTCAAAGGGAAACATGTTGCCAGTGTGGAAGAAATGAAATAAAAAATGGCAGAAGCACTAAAAAGCATCAAAATCGACAAGTTCAAAAACTTTTGAGCAGTGGAAAAAGTCTCAACAGGTGTACTGCATTAAATGGAGAGTACTTTGAAGGTGACTGACGTTTAAACGTGTAAGACTAAGTAGACAATTTTTTGTCTATAAATTCTGGGTGTTTTGAGCCCCCCTCGTGTACCAGCACTAGCTCCCTCTGCTGGCACAAGGATGGCAGAGCCGTGACTACCAGGGCACTTCAGGAAGGCGGGCTCCCTTTCACCGTGCGGCTTCCTTTAGAGCGTTCATCGGAGCTCTTTCCCACCCACCCCACCCCCTTTTTGGTTATAGGCCCTTTTGAGATTCTATGAAAAGTATAAATCTTCTTAGGGAAATACACCCAAAAGTTGTTCTGCACCCAACGTGATAGATCTTTAGCTTAAGAACGTGTCTCAGGGAAATAGGTCTAAGCTCCACAACGAGAGCAATGGGCACTTCAGCTCACAGCTCTGCTGCTCGTTCTGGGGAAGGAGAGCAGGAAGAAGGCCAGAAAGTCCTCCAGAAGCCAGGGAGCCCAGGGGGTGGGCTCAAGCTCTGGTGCTCCTTTCTTTGTGGACAGACTGGCCCGGTCACCTGACTCCCGGTCCCTGTTCGACAGTGTCTTCTCACTGCAGTCTTGTCCTGCCTCCAGAGCATCAGTGGCCACTGTCAAGCCGTGACTCTAGTGACGGTATGAGCGAGCAGGGCGAGGTCTAGGCCTAGCCTGGGGGGTGGGGATTAGAAACCCTGTGGCAGGACACCTGTAGAATAAAGTAACGAGGAGACTGATGGAGGGCGCAGCAGCGACAGCTGAGCAGCGGGAGTACGCTAGGTAAGAGCATCCCCAGAAGGATCCGGGGGTCCCTCCTAGGAATGGATACACATTTAGAAGAAAGGGCAGGAACCAAAAAGAGAAGCCAGAAGTGTGCTGAAACATTCAGAATAATTAAGTGGTGGTTGAAGACAGAAATGAGGACCCAGCAAGGAGGACAGTGGGTCTCCAAGTGCCGCTAGGCCTGGCCCTCACAGGACACCCCGTGTCTGGAGACTCACTTCATGGACCAGAAGCACAGGCTCACGAAGGCTGAGCCCGAGACAGCTTCTCCCCCAACAGGCAGATGGCAAAGGGCGGACAGAGCAGGGCATGAAAGGAGGGCCCAAGCTTGCTCCTGCTCCTTCCGGACAGTACCTGCTTGCACGTCTTCGTCCCCAGGAGCCTCGCTATTGAACAGAAGTTGTTGAAGTAGGTGCCATGAAAGACGCGGAAAAGAGACTCTTCAGCGCCCGTCCATTCCACAGGCTCCGAGGGTGCTTCCACCACACAGAGCTGGGGCGGGGCCGGACTCGCCTTCTGCTTTGTGGGCGTCTGGCAGCGAGAGTTGGCCTCTGCGAGAGGAAGACATGAGAGAAACGGGAGAAGCTGGCTGTGGCCATCATCGGGAGTTGGCCACAAACTCAGAAGCACTTCATTTAAAAGGCAGTACAGTGAGGGACAGAAATGTCCCCCGTCTCCACTGCTTGTGGGTAAGCCTGTAGAAAAATTAACATTTTTAGAAAACGCAGTAATGGTAAATGTTGGGAGGTGATCCCGGGTTCACCAGAGTCCTTAGGTGGGAAGAAGAGATCATTCTCTGTTCACAGTACCTGAGGAGCTGGAGGCCCAGTCATTGCCTGTGTCCCTGTCACTGTCCCCTTCTTTAGTCTCAGCCACAGCAGAGGCTGAAGTGTTGGAGCAGGAAGCACTGACCATGTGGTGCCTTCGCCGGCGACGGCCAGAGCACTTGGAGCGAGGGTTGTGGAGCATGGCGTACTCCTTCGCTCCTTCCTGCGGCAGACACGGTAGAGAGAGAAAACCGGAGTGGGCCCTGAGTCACCGCCTTCATCCCACTGCCACGAAGCGTCTTCTTCAGCACCGGTGCTTGTGTGCAACGATACTGCCTTTCTAATTTGTTTGCTGTCCCAAAAGTGTGACCATGGAACAGCCGCTTAGCAAACCTCCTAAAACTTAGTAACTTACGCCTCTTCATACGAGAGCTATCCCATAAAGTGATCTGAAAAAGCTATAGTCTACGCATCAACTTTCCAGTGAGTTGTATCCAAACTTCATTTGCATATTAATTGTTTGGCATTTGAGAACACATTCTGCTGTGGGTGAGGTAATGAGGTTGACAGCGGGGGAGGAACCTGCTTGGCAGTATATAGTTCATTTACCCAGCGTGGGGGGACAAGGCCCAGGGCTCTGTTGTCCCCAGGCCACATTGCTCTGCCTCTGTTTCAACAAAACGTGTAATCGCCGCATTTGTACATTACTACTTAATTTTGGAACTTCCTTCCAAATCAGTGTATTAAACTTGGAAAAATAATTTTTCACTGTTTTATAGCTTTGTTTTTTTTTTAATCCTCACCCAAGGGTATGTTTTTCATTACTTTTATAGAGAAAGGAAGGCAGAGATAGAAACATCAATTGATTGCCTCCCGTACGAGCCCAAACCGGGCATCAGACCCACAACCTAAATATGTGCCCTGACTGGTAATTGAACCTGCAACCTTTCGGTTACGGGACGATGCTCCAACCCACTGAGCCGCACCGGCCAGGCCTGCTTTTCTTTTCTCTTTTTTTAAAGACCAAATAACTATCATTCAGCTTGATTATCTATCTTCTTACCACACTTGGCTGCCAGAGACTTCTAGCTGCTTCTCAAAACTAACTCTACGTGTAAAGGATGAAGGTTTACCATGAATAAGGATATCAATGGTAATTCCAAAAGTAAAGTTGTTTTTTTTTAATGTGTGGTTGCCTCTCGCGTGCCCCTTACTGGGGACCTGGCCCACAACCCAGGCATGTGCCCTGACTGGGAATTGAACAGGCTGGAGCTCAATCCACTGAGCCACACCAGCCAGGGCCCAAAAGAAAAGTTTTGAATTAAGGGAGTCTGGCATTATGTACCTATGCTACAATGTGACACACACAGCATCACTTATAATATATTCTTACTCAAAATGTTTAACGTGAGTATAATGAAGCCTCCAGAGCTGATTCTAGCTAATGAGAAATAAGGGACAGAATAAAAAGTTAAATGGCACCAGGAAGAAGCAACAGACAAATCCAGAATATGGGCCATCCTACAAGACAACCAGCCTAACTTTGCAAAAGAAAAAAAAGAAAGGTGTGATTATTTGAGATTAAAAGAGACTGAGAAACTCTGGCAGGGTAGGCTCAGTTGCTTGGAGCATCATCCCAATACACTAAGGTTGCAGGTTCGATTCCCAGGCAGGGCACAACCAAGAGGCAACCAGTGATTGCATAAATCAATGGAATAACAAATTGATGTTTCTCTCTCAAATCAATAAATTAAAAAATAATAAAAGAGATTGAGAAGACATAATAACCAAATATGACGTATGGACTGTAAGATCTTTGCTTAAAAAAAAAACTAGCTATTCCTGGTACCACTAAAAAGATTTGAATATGTAACAGACAGATGATGCTATGGCATTCTTGTTAATTTTCTTAGCTCTAATATCTAAGAGAATGCCTTTATTTTTTGGAGATACAGGCTGAAATACTTAGCAAATAAGCATCACAATGCACTTGTTTTCAAATGGCTCAGCAAAAAATACATACACACAGGAATAAAGCCAATATGAAAAAATGTTACTAATTTGAGGAAAAAAGTATCTTCCAATTTCTTTGCATGACTGAAAACTTTCTTAATAAAAAGTTTGGGGAAGAACAGTCCAACATTTGAATACGCACTGATTTCTAAAAAGCAATCAAAGCAAGCTGGTGCATGTACATTTCCGTAAGTTAAACACACAGCTCAACTGAAACAACACACTTTCAGGCTCTGAAATCTGAATAAATGCCATCTGCAGCAGGAAAGCCATCAGTGCTCTTCGAACCTCACCCCACGAGGCCAACTCCGCAGCCCCACTGCCTCCGTGTCTGGGAGTTCCTTAAGAGCAGAGGTCCGTTTCATTTGTACTTTACGACCCCGAGTGCTCTGTACTGCCTCACACGGTTGTGTTCCCAGGGGCAGAAAACCCGAGAAGCCCTTCCTGCTGGAACAAAGTTAACAATGGTCGAACAGCTGCAGAAACGTACCAGCAGAAGGAAGCAGTCCGTGCCGCAAGGCTCCGGCTCAATCTTGATCTCTTTGTTCTTGCGTTTATACACATTGGGGGTGGCGTGGAAAGCTGGAAAACACAACACTGTCCTGTCTCCAGTGATTCGCTCCACTTGGCAGGAGAGGGAGGAGCAGAATTGAGTTAGGGAGCCAGTGTGGGAGAATGTGGGTATGAAGAGCTGCCGTCGAGGTGCACAGAACTTAATCACTTCTGGTACCAACACAACCCTTTCTAAGCTAGGACGCATTAGGAAGCATTGACGTTGCTGGTTATTCTGTCCTGACCATGCAAAGTGCACTGCACGGCAACTCAACGTGTAAAAATAGACTGGTCCTAAGTCAAGCCATCTTCAGATTGGAAGCCAGGGACTCCATATGATAAACTAAAATAAAGAGGAGACAGTGGCTAGGAAGGGAAAACAGGAGAGCATGTCAGGGCAGCGCACTCACGGTGAAGGAAGCAGTCGTACTTGAAGCAGCGCCGGCAAAAAAGTGTGTGGAAGGAGTGCAGAGACTGCTCCCGCTGCACAGACTTGGCGTTGGGGCCATCGATGTTGGGCGTGCACTGAGGGGGGAGTGCATTGGGGTCGGACATCTCGGTTAGCTCTCGGTACCTATTTCAGAAAAGAGAGGTGAGAGTTCCTTCCCAGGGAGTGTCTTCACTGAGAAAATACAGATTGGGTGCTGACGGTCATCCAGGTACAGTCGGCCAAGAGAGCATGGGAGTCTGTACGAGTCTTGGTGATAATGGGCTGGTGTACAACGAAGTTGGTACACCTCTGTAACTATGATGGGCTGGGCGTATGTCTGAAAGTAAGGGGAGGGAAAGATTTGATAATGATGGTGCTGGGGTAACTCTCCAGAAAAATGGCAGAATTATAAAAGCTCTCTGCCCAGACTTACTCAAAAGCTGGGAAACAATGACCCTGAATATGGGAATGGGTATTTAGGGGCAAGCCAAGTAATAATCAGAAGTGTGGGCAAATCCTCATGCACTTACCACAAATAAGGCTTCTCACTAACCAAATGCAGGCCTGAACAAGAGTTTTGCCTGCTCACTCTACACAGCCTGAAGGGGACAGCTTTCCCTACCTCTCCTTCATGTCATCTGGGACACCATTCTCAGGGAACATTGAAGCAATTGCACTGAAGATCATGTCATTTGGGAACTGTTTCTTGGAACTCTTTTTGTTGCCTGAATTAAAAAAGACAAAAAGCTCCTGAGCGCTACCTATAATTAGAATATGCAAACGAAGCTGTTTGATGATTTTTTCCTTTTGTCACAGCACTTTGATTAGAGCTGGTTTGTGAATCTAACCATTGGCTGTTTAGAAATAGCCTTTAAAGAAGGTCAAGGCTACCTGGACTTATCTAACAGGCTACCAGTAAATAAGGAAATCAGAGTCATCTATATATTAATGACAAAATTCACTGCCCAAGACAGACGCTGGAGATGAAAATCGGAGTTTTTACAGAGACCTGAATATACAAGAATCCTATCATAATGTTGATGCTGAAAAACAAGACTGGCCCTGGCTGGTGTGGCTCGGTGGATTGAGCGCCGGCCTGTGAACCAAAAGGTCACTGGTTCAATTCCCAGTCAGGGCACATGCCTGGGTTGCGGGGCCAGGTCCCCCGTTGGAGGTGCCTGAGAGGCAACCAATCAATGTGTGTCTCACACGTCGGATGTTTCTCTCCCTCTCTTTCTCCCTCCTTTCCCCTCTCTCTAAAAATAAAAAAATAAAATTTTTTAAATTAAAAAAAAAAAAACAAAAACAACAAACCAAGACTGATATTGTATTATAACTTTGTTTTAACAAAAGAGACACTATGTCCCTGGACATATAGGATAATTCAATAACATAGTGTATAAGTAAATATTAACAACATGGAAAAATGCTCATAGGGTTAAATACAAAAGGGAAATAGAATTACATATGTGTGTATGCACACACGGCACAGTCCCAATTTCACATAATACACACAAACAGGCTGACATATACGTACTTAAAAATGACATATATTTGACATATAACTGTAATAGTGTTACATACATACATTTTACATTTTTTTAGGTCTAGGAGGAAACTTTAATGCTGGTTATTCCTAGGGAGCAGGATTATTAAGGTAATTTCATTTTGTTCTTTACAACTGTCCATGTTTCCCAGACACACCACTTTCATAATTGAAGTGGAAAATGACTACACTCTAAGCTCTACTTCTTCTCAGCGAGGCCACAGCTGCCGTGAGACTAGTCGATGATCATTTTCCTCATTTTACGTGACCCACTGACAGCCGAAACCTCTCTGTGTCCTCCTCTTCCCTCTCCCTGTCACTCTGGGAGCGGAACAAGGAAGTGGCGCTGTTTACCTTCGATGGCATGCCGTTTCCTCTTCCTTGTCACCGGCAGCTCTTCTTTGCTGTCATCTTGCTTCCCGTCGGAGGCGTCATTGTGCCCTTCCTCCTCCTCATCCGAGTACTGATTCAGGGCGTCCACCAGCTCCAGAAAAACGGCATCGCTGATGAGGACAGACCCAGGGATCATCTCTGAAACACAAGGGTAAATGGAGGAGCAGTGGTGGTTTCATTCTTCAGCGGCGCTCCTTGGAGGGTCTTCTCGTACTGACCCCTGAGGCCCAGGTAGGTGACGTGCACACGTTTATATGGGCAACCAGGGAATTACGATCATCTGACGGGCTCACACAACTGCAACAGTTCAGCTGACTGGAGCGGGAAACTGAGTTAGAGGCTTTATTCGTACTGGGATACTTCACTTCTACAGTCACAGGTCAAACTGGATTTATGGTACAAAACCTCAGGGAAATGTGCAAATAATATAAATGGGACAGAAAAAGAATGATATAAGGAAAATGTACTTGGTTTTGCTGCTAATTGGCCAGTAGTGACTTGTCTGAGTAAGACGACAGCATTTTTTTTTCTAAAATCATATTATATGGGGTTACACTACACCTTAGGAGAAATCCTTTGGACACTAGGGGGCGCAGTGGACAAATGCACGTCAACAACATCATAACAGCGCCCACAACTGTCAAAAGAGCAGGCGAGGCTGCTGGTTTGCAAATCCATGGGAGTCTCTCCCCATCTCCCTACTTCTTGCACACTGACAGCCTTTTCCAGAGCTACTAAATCCAAATGACTTTCTTCCGGGAAAGGCAGGATATTATAACCAACTTCTGAGATACCAACCTAGGGGACATCGGGATCAAAGTCGTAGGACAGAGTTCCACTCACTGTCATTCTCAGAGAATGGAAAATGAAGAATTAATGGCCTGGGATGGATTTATAAAAAACTTCTAAAATCAAACTAACTGTACATGGAACTGTCTCTCCTATCACCGATTACTATATGATCCTTTTCTGTCCCATGTCCTTTTAAAATTTAACTGGAATATTTTTAATATAAAATTTCTATTCTCAGCCAGTAGACTACACTGACATATTCTTCAGTGTGCACACTACGAGGCAGCAGATAAAAGGAAGATGATGATGGACCAAAGAAGAGGCACCATTCTAACCAAGTTTTCTCCCAAAGAGCCTGGCACCACTACCTTCTTCACCATGGACTTTCCCGTCGTAGTTATTGATCAACTCTTCAATGAAAGTCTCGTCTTCTTCTTTCACCTCATCTCCCATGTAGGGAATATTGCACAAAACTGTCTCATCTTCTACCTGAAATCAAACCAGATGTGATTCGTCCCATAAATTCACTACGCATCTCCTCTTTTCTGTTCAACTAAATCTTTGCTGAGCTTTATTTGCTGCTTGAATCTCCTAAAAATGACTGTGGTCATAGTTGCCTGCATTTTAAAAACCTGCCATTTGCCCTGGCCAGGCAGCTCAGCTGGTTAGGGCCCTGTCTTGATTAGCTAAGGTTGCACGTACATCCTCAGTCACGGCACATACAAGCGGCAACCAGTGAGTTCACAAATAAGTGGAGCAACATATCAGTGCCTCTCCCCCGCTTTCTATCTCCCCCACCCTGACCCCTCAAAAATCAATTAAAAGTGAAAATACACACTTAGTGGGAATGTAAAATTAATCGCAGTATGAACTACAAATATTTTCTGGTAATAGGCAATACTAATGGATTTTTTTCTTTTTTTGGTTCAGCAGAGAACAGAGTCATTCTTAAATCCTCAAGTATCAAAAGTAAAATTACTGTGAACTTCTATTTTAAGAGAGGATTCCCTTTTGTAAACTAGATCCTATTCCAGTCAGAAAAGCGATCTGTCACCAGGCAGATGATAAGCAATGGCAGGATGAAGAGAGGACTGCTTATCAGGACCACAAATAACCCCAGCAGGAGTCGGCAGAGGGGCCCGGATGAAAGGACTGTGGATCTCTGTGCACCTCCACCTCATTCAGCTCAGTTGCTTTCACAGCATCGTGCCTTTAAGGGATGCAGAAAGGACTGAGCCATCAGCAGGGAGTTGTCAACCTGCTTAAGCCTCAAGTGTTTGATTTAGACTGCATTTAACTGCACAGAAGGTGATAAAATTGGGCCAGGGTAGTAAGGAAACACTGGAGTCTTGCCCAGTCTCACTCATTCAAAAAAGAACCAGCATCCATGCAGAAGTACACTTCAGAGAGCACATCTAACAAGTTAGAACGACTTGCAATCTACTTTTTAGAGTACGTAAATTACAAAAACATTCTGCCCAGCATGTCTAAGCTTTGTTAAGTATACCCTGACAATATTTGCCTTAAGAGGAGTGCCAGCATGTCAACATAGAAAAATCAGAGTTTAAACAATTACCGGTGTTTTCAATACATACCATAAAGTTCTGCTGCAGAGGGGACCAGGAATACATGATGGGAACCAAGGCAACTGTGTTCAGAGACCTCATTAACATGTGCTGGCTTGCAAACCCCGGGAAAATGCTCTCTATGGTACACTGAAATATAAACAATGACATGGAGAGGGGCAAGGCAAGCATGCAGCCCAAGAGAGAATTGGAGTTTCCTTCCAAAATGATCCCAGTAGCCTTCTAATTCTTTCACATAAGCTGAGTGTTTTAACAGTCAGCTCCTAAAACGAACCACTGCCCTGTAAACCTGTGGAAAGCAGGATTGTCTCTTATTCACCTTTGTATCCTCTACTGATCCAGTACAGTGCCTCCCATACTCAATGATGCTTATTCAAATCCCACACTTGATGTTTATTTCGACCTAAAACTGTTGGTCTCCTTGGGCTGCGAACAACAGCAAAGGGCCTCTGAAAGTCCTAAGAGATGAGGAGGCAGATGAGGAAGTTTCCTGAAGACCTAAACTTTAAGACAGCAGACACCAACTTAGCTGCACAGGTGATGGGGACAGTGCAGGGGAAAGCAAAATAAATTACAGTCATATTCTGCTTTGGGAAACAAAATCACTCTCAATACACCACCTGCTTTTTGTATTTTAAAACTATTCTCTCTCTACAAAACTAGAAAAACTTGTTAATTTACAATCAAGGGTATCTCTCTGATCAGTAATACTCCTGTCCGTTATCCAGGGCTTTCCTTTTTCCAGCATCAAAGTGCCGAAGGTGCCTAACAAGGCACAAAAAGAGGCTGTTTTAAGCCTGGACACAGAACCCAGGAAAGTGGACAGCAAATGTCTTGTTTCTTTCTTTTTTTTCCTAAACAGGAATAGGTAGAGAGAAAACTTTATTGATTTAGATTATATTTATTCATTTTCAGAGAGAGGAGAAGGGAAGGAGAAAGGGAGGGAAACATCGATGGGTTACCTCTCCCATGCCCCACACTGGGCACCTGGCCTGCAACCCAGGCACGTGCCCTGACAGGGAATCGAACTGGTGACCCTTCGGTTCACAGGCCGGCGGTGCTCAATCCACTGAGCCACACCAGCCAGGGCCAAATGTCTTGTTTTTCCATGAAAAATCTACGATTATGCTCATTAAATGAGGAGAACAACTGGCAAAAAGTTTCTTCTTTAAGCTACAGATTTGCCATCCTTGTCATTCAAAACTGACTGTAATAACTGTACCCATTACCCTTACTTATTCTCTAATCACAAGTACAAGGAAGAGAGGAAGGCTGAGCTCAGACACCCAGAAGTACCTTTTTGAGAAAAGGATGCCCACTCACAGGCTTCATCAACTGGACAGGTTGAACACGAAGCTTCTTCCATTCTTCATTGAGAATCTGGGTTTTTTCTTGAACCTTTGCAAAATTTGCTACATACAGAGCCTAGCAAAGCCAAGAAAAAAATTGTTAGGATTTTAAGAGAAGAATTAAAAAAAAAAAAAAATCCAACCCCTCCACATAGGGTCAATATATTAAAACACCGACCCTTTCACTTGGGAAGTATTTTCTTACCTTTGCGCCCATATTTGCCTGAAGCCGTTTAAGTTGTCGAAGTCTCATATATTCCGACTTAACTTTTCTTTTCCAGTAAGTGATGCATTTGGAAGTCGGAGGATTTGGCATATCCATTTTGCTGTCATCTAACAGAGACAGGGATGAGAGATAGCGTTTTCCTGCCTTGAAATGCAGAACTCCTCAAGCTCAACCACGGTCAGCCCTACTTCCGTTCCTGTTATACTTACTCATAAAGGCAGACACTTAAGGAACCCAAATCTATGAGTCAACAAAAAGTTTCAATTGAAAGGTTTCACATCAGCAATTCCTGGTCTCATTACCAAAAAGCTTACCCTTTGTCCTCTTGTGGTACCTGGTTTTTAATTTAGCAGCCGAGAAGTTCTCTCAGATATTTAGGAGCTTGGATTACTCGGAAATTTTGAAGCCTACTCACCACTTGGATTGAGAGAAATGTCCGGCAAGAATGAAGTCAGGATCAGAGGGCTCATGGAAAGATCCACACTGTAAAGCTGTACCTGCCTAGCTGTGTAGCTGCACCACGCCCTCAGCAACAAAGGGAGGCATGACAACAGCCTAACTTCATCTCCAAGTCAAGAGCGAGACATATGGAAACATGTAACACTGCAAACAAGTTCGTGTTTGAGAAGAGTCAGTGTTAAAGAAGTGCTTATTGTACAGAACACACACGGCCTCCCTCGTGGAATGCCAGGGGAAGGGCTGGGTTTTCTAGTGTGCCTTCTGCTCTTCGGAGGGATAGTAGGACAGAGAGGCAAAACAAATGTTCAGCTTTTCAAAACAGAACAGACCGCGGTTTTTAAGCCAGTGAAGGACATTTAGACCCCGATACCCTCCGGAGGATGCTCCCCCATAACTATGAAGGGTCTGAGGTCTCTGCTGCCACTGTCACTTCATGCAAGTCGGGCTGCGTCCCAGTAATACTTGATGCCGTTGCGAAGGGTCCTCTCTTGTATCAAATTCTCTCTTTCTAGTCTCGTGTACAGATATGTCCTCGCAGTCCCCAAGTTTGCTATTCTGCTCTTCTGAACCAATGTCTAGGCTTAGCCTGCAGCCCCATCACTTATTTCGGAGAGAGAACAAACATTACGTGCCCTTAAAAACTCAGTAAAACCTACAGGATCATGTTTTTACTCTATATCCGCTAGGTAGGTGCCCTAGAGCACTAGTTCGATTCACTTAACCTACTATTTTAAGTTTCTGAAAACATTCCAAGGAGCTAGGAAGAGCCAAAATTTGAAATAAAAACTAAAGATTCAGACCTTGTTTTTTAAAATTTTTCTTTAAAAGTACTTTCTTTTCGAGTTTACTATTATATTTCTTCAAAAGAATCTTTTTTAAATGACCTGCTTTTCCCCGTAAGAACTGACAGCACAGAGAAAACAGCACAAGGAACCACTGTCACATATGCCACCACCCAGTCGTGACTGCCAGACCTCACGTACAGGGACTGGGTTTCACTCGATGACCCAAACAGACTGGCGTAATGCTACTAGAAACTTAGAGGACAAATAAAGGAAGGCAGGAATAGTAAAAATGCAAGACAGACTCACTATGGTTACTGTGAGGTTAAGTGATTCAAGTTCTTAAAAACAGAATTCCCTGGAAGTTAAATACTCTCTCTCTGGAAGAGGGAAACAAATAGCATAACCGGGGGATCTGAATGCCAGGGTATTAAAATGCTGGGTTATAAAAAAAAAAAATTGAGCTGACCTGAGTTTCTCTCCTACAAATTGCACCACCTCTCTTTGAAATATTTCTCATTCTTCTATGGAATGGGGCCAACAGAGGGACACTCTGACGGATAAAACTGTTTATGAACATACACCACACTCCCACAGTGGTAGGTAGTTGTTCATACAATTTCTGTAGAACAAGATTAACAGCCTAGTGCAGAAAATGAAACAACGGTTCGAATGTAGGACAAAACTGCCTCCTTGAGAAACCTGAAGTTACCCTTATTGAGACATTGGGCAAATGGCCCAAATGTTACAGATTATGACTCAGTGAGTCTTCATAACCTCCTCAAAAGATGGATTTTAATTGCAATCCCTTTCCCATTTTTTTTGGAACTCATTTCCCTTTTTGATACAGTAAGTTTAGCACAGTTTGCTGCATCCATTTCAAACTGGAGATCAAGTAATGGAAAAAAACATAACCCATAGCTGCTCGGGTGTGTGTGTGTGGATTTCTTAGAGTAGATGGCCACAGAAAAATATCAATATTTTTATCGAAGAGGTTATAACTGAAATGTGATCTCCCATAGTCTGCCAAAAGAGTTGAGTCGTAAATATACCAAAACAGTCCAGTGATTAATGGCACTTCTAATTTTACTCAAGAACTTTATTTAGCCAGAGAATACCCATGTACACAAAAATGCCATTGTTTTAATCAATCATACTGTAAAACAAGCTGCACTTCCTCCTTTTAAAATAAAAATGATATTTGACTTTCATGTGACCAATGAGGCAGTGTTCATTTTGCTTTGCCTTTTAATGGGCCTCCAATGTCTCTAAAAATTTACTTGGCAGTCAGCCAACCCCCGCAGAGTGTATGAGGAAGATGAGACATGCTATTTGGAACAGAGAGGTATGATTAAAATGAAGAGCCACAAGATCGGTTCTCATGGCATCTGGACACTCACCATCCACTACCACTTCAAAGATTTCTTTTTTTTTAATCAAGCAAACAAAACACTTAGAATTCACTACAGCAGACTTGGAGAAACAGGTCCACTCCTCTTGAGCAATGGGAATGGCACATAAAACATACTTATATTTCTATTAGATCTGTTTCGTTCTTAGACACGCAAAACAGCATTTATGTCTCAGCTAAGTACTCAGCTATTACTCTCGAGTTCTTCATTATGTTCGCGCAGTTCACCTACACAGCGAAACTAACTCCAAAGCCTGCATTCTGACTGGTGTGGCCCCGTTGTTAGGGCTTTGTCCTGCAAAGCGGAGGGTCGCTGGTTCGGTTTCTGCTCAGGGCACGTGCCTGGGTTGTAGGTTCGGTCCCAGTCTGGGTGTGTGCAAGAGGCAACCGATCAATGTTTCTCTCCCTCTCTTTCCCCCTCACTTCCCCTCTCTCTAAAAATGAATTAAAAAACTCCTGAAAAAAAAAAAAAAAACCCTCCAAAATATGCTGTTTTGGTCAAGAAATTTAAAAATAAGTCTATATAAATTACTCCAAAACTCAATACAATAAACCCAATAAAACAGCAAAAAAAATCTGAACAGATCCTTCACCAAAAAATATATAGAAATGACAAAAATGCACACAAAAAGATGCTCACTACTATTAATTATTAGGGAAATGCAAACAAAACCACAAGGATGTACTATTACCACCCACTAAAATGGCTAAAATTTTAAAAAATTGATTAATATCAATTGGTGGTGAGGATATGAAACAGACTGGAATCCTCACATGGCGGTGGTAGAAATGCAAAGTGGTACAGCCACTTTAGAAAACAGGTGGCCAAGAAGAAAAGAAAAGAAAAGAGAAGAGAAGTTAAATATACATTTACCATATAACCTGACACACAATTTCTAGTTATCCAAGAGAAATGGAAATATATGTCCCCACAAAGACCTGCACACAAGCGTTCAGAGCATCTTTATTCATAAGAGCCAAAAAGTGCAAACAAGACAAATATTTAGGGATTGCAAATGCATACAAAGTGCAACGCACACACAATGGAACACCACTCAGCAACAAAAAGAACGAACATTTCCTAACACGTACAACACATTTCAAAAGCACTGTGCTAAGTGAAAGAAATCAGACACACACAAACGACACACTGCACGATTCCACCTACATGACACCTACTACAAACTCTAGGACAGGCAAATGTACACGGACAGGAAGAAGGTTAGGGGTCATCGGGGGCTGGGGTTGGGGAAAGCAATTAAAAGGAAAGGAGTGTAAAGGCACTTTTGGGGGATGATCAAAGTGCTCTATGCCTTTGGTGTGATGATGGTTATCTGACTATGTACTTGTATGAACTATATACATTAAATGATTAATTTATTACATGTAAATTTTTACCTCAATAAAGCAAAAACATGTCTTGCCCTGGCTGGTGTAGCTCAGTGGATTGAGCACCAGACTGCAAACCAAAGGGTTGCTGGTTCGTTTCCAGGTCAGGACACATGCCTGGGTTGCGGGCCAGGTCCCCAGTAGGGGGCGTGTGAGAGGCAACCACACATTGATGTTTCTCTCCCTTTGTTTCTCCTTCCCTTCCCCTCTCTCTAAAAATAAATAAATAAAATCTTTAAAAAATAAAAATAAAATTATAGCACTAATATTTTCTAGCGTTGCTTTATTAAAAGAGTAAGATCATTTGCACTGGAGACAATGGTGATAAAAATCAAAGCAGGATTGATTTTTTTGTGACCCAAAGGAAAACACTGGCTCTTAGGATATGCAACAATGATTCAGAATAATTAAAGCCATCTCCTAACAGCCATCTTGGCTGATTCTGTGCTACACTAGCACAAAGTTCAATGTTTACTGACTACTCATTATCATTCAATAAAAATAAGGCTTTTTAGTTATTCCATTTTGAATCAATTAGGGCAAGTCAGAGTAACACAACACACTAGCGGCACTTCTATCCATTAAGTAATTCTTCACTTTAAGTTTGGAGCACTCAAGTCTCAGCTGACAGGCTGATGGACTAAAGAGACAGGAAAAAGCCCCAAACACAAGTTGAACACATTTGAAAAGAAAAAGAGCTGGGACTTCCTAGAATGGAGGTATTCCCGAAGAGCAGTTTTCCCTTTTCAAATCCTCCCCCTCAGCTCTCATCTAGCTGGTAATTAAATTCCCTTCACCTTCCTCCACATGCCTTTTTTCCCCTCTTTTTATTTAAACTACCCTATACAGAAACGTCCTGTGTTTTTAGTGTTGCTGCCTCCGACTTTTTTTTTTTTGGCAAGTTGCCAGTTAACAAAGTAGACACTTTTACTTTCACTTTAAAAAAATACATTTTAGCCCTGACTGGTGTGGCTCAGTGGATTGAGCACTGGACTACAAACCAAAGGGTTGCTGGTTCGATTCCCAGTTAGGGCACATGCCTGTGTTGTAGGCCAGGCCCCCAGTAGGAGGCTTGCAAGAGGCACCCACACAATGATGTTTCTCTCCCTCTCTTTCTCCTTCCCCTCTCTCTAAAAATAAATAAATAAAATCTTTAAAAAAAAATACATTTTATTTATCTATCTTATAGAGAGTGGGAAAGGAAGGGAGAAAGACAGTGAGAGAAACATTGATGTGGGAGAGAAACATGGATCGATTGCCTCTCTTACGTGCCCCAACCAGGGACCAAACCCAAAACCCAGGCACGGGCCCTGACCCGAATCGAACCAGCTCTCTTTCACTTTGCAGGATGATGCCCAACCAACTGGGCCACACCAGTTGGGGCCAAAGTAGAACCTTATTCTAAAACAGAAAAAAGACCCACTGCTTAAGGAAATGAATTGTTACATGCTTCACACAAAGCATGAATGGAGGGCAGGAACTCTTTCTCAGAGGACTAAAGAAGCCAGATTTCAGATGTCAAAAATTAAACAGACAAAATCAATACTTTAAATAGTTTTTTGTTTTTTTTTTTTTAAAAAAAGGCAAGCTAATTCAAAGGCAAGTAAGATAAGAGAAACAAGTCCAACTACATTTTCTCACCTTCTCCCTTCTCACAAAAGTGGTCTTGGTAGTAAAATGTCATTGTTTTAATCCTAGGCTCCTTATTCTAGTGCTGTTTCAAAGAGAATTCAAATGAAATCACATCAACCTCAGGTAGCTTTAAAGCTGTGTCGTGGCGTCAAGTTCCATGATTGGACTACAAGGACTCTGCCAATTAGGAACAGAATTAGGATCCAGATCTCCAACTGCCAGACCCAGAGACCTGCCTACAATGTATGCGCGCCACAAATATGTACTGAGCACCTCCTGTGTGTCTGGCACTGGTTTAGGTGCTCAGGGAACATCAGTGAATAAAAGACACAAACAGGCCCTGGCCAGAGTGGTTCACTTGGTTGCAGCGGAGACCGTAACCGACTGGCTGGCTGTTGGATTCCGGGTTCAGGGTACATACCTAGGTTTCAGTTCAATCTCTGGTCCAGGTGCTTATGGGAGGCAATCTACTGATGGATCTCTCTCTCCCTCTCTCTACAAAAGCAATGAAAAAAGTCCTTGGGTAAGGATAAAAATCAAACAAACATCCCTGTTCTGGGAGAGTTAATTTACACTGTGATACACTCAACATAACCTTGACAATAACATTTTTTTTTAAAGATTTTATTTATTATTTATTTTTAGAGAGAGAGAAGGGAAGGGGAAAGAGAGGGAGAGAAACATCAAGGTGTGGTTGCCTCTTGAACATCCCCAACTAGGGACCTGGCCCCCAACCCAGGCATGTGCCCTGACTGGGAATCAAACTGGTGACCCTTTGGTTCAGAGGCCTGCGCTCAGTCCACTGAACTACACCAGCCAGGGCTACTATTACATTTTTATAGACAGTCCTTGCCTCTATTGTAATTGTGGTTATAAAACGGTACTTATCTCCAAACTCCTACTTTCTTCTAAGGAAGTGAGTACTCTCTTTTATCAACGCCACCCCATCCCAGCCCTGGGGATTCCAAGGCTTAAAACTGACAAGCTCTCACAGAACCTCTGACAGCAACCTTCTGAGGCTGGAAACTTCATTCAATGCCGGTTTCCTAAGCTTAAAAGCACCGGGTGGGAGATTTTCCTCTTCAGAGACGTCATCGCAGCAAACGTGGAGAGACAGACCACATGCTCAGTGCGGTCCTCACACACACGCAGCCCATCGCTCACCCCTCTAGCGCCAGGCTCCACACCTGGGCTATCCACTTACGTCCTTGCAGTTCACCTGCGAAAGCCCGCTGTCCATACTCCGCCGGCTGCACTAACACCCTCTCACGTTCCTTCCCTCTCCCCGCCCACGAAACAATTTATCAGTAGTTACTTTCTGCCGAAGTAAGTTTGTCCCACATTTCCAAACAGGCACGTCCCAAACACAACGCCTTGCTATTTTTCTTTAGGGTTCCCTCCCTTCTACTGTTTGATCCCCAGGAGAATTCCGGGGTGGGCAAGAATAGGAGCGAGACCAAACTTGCAGAGAGGGAGAGAGGCGCCCAGCGCCCCAAACCTAAGGAGGCGTCTGCACCGATTCCGCCCCGTGAGAGCCCCCTTATACTTTCCAACTTAGGAATGTAGGACCGCACGCGCCTCACCGCACCCAGTCCTGGCCCTGTTTTTTACTGCTACTCCTGCCTCAACACCCCCAAACTGAGCCCCAGTGTGTGGCCCTCCCGGTGCACAGCCCCGGTCCGTGGGAAACCACCTCGCGAAGGGCCTCCGCAGGTACCACCGCCCACCCACGCCCTTACTACTCCGGGGCTCCCGCCTACCCGACCCACCCCGCCCTCCAACGGGATTCCCCATCTCCGGGCCCGCCCCCGCCGCTCCACCTCCCGGACACACCGCCCTCCCCGCCTCAGACACGGTCTTGGCCGGGGGTTCGCTAGCCCCGTCGCCCCCTTCTCCCAGCCCTCGGAACCGGGAGTGGGTGCCCCACTACTCCTCGTAGACAGGCAGTGTGCCCTTCCGTTTCCTCCCAATCCCCTGACCCCTTCGCCTCTCCCTCTTAGGCCTAGGGTGGCGAGGTGCCCAGGCCCGGCCCCACCGCCCGGCCCGGGCTTGTTTACTCACTCACCCTCCATCCGGAGCCGCAGGCACCCTCCACTAGGACGCCTGCGCACCGCGGCCCCGCCCCCTGCGCGTGGCCCCGCCCCGCGCCTCCTCTGGCGCGTGCGCAGTGCGCCGCTTGCCCTACAGGTCGAGTCACCTGGGCTTCCTCTTAAAAGCACCTGACGTTTGATGCCTGCACTGTGTGCGCAGGAGTGGACATGGTACAGCGCCGGCCCCAGCGTTTTCAAGGCGGCGCTCTCAGGGGACAGGTTTCTTGGGAAACATGGAGGGGCCACTGATACCTTGTTGAAGACCTTTTCCAGCGATTGCACCATCCCCGTGTCTCATTTCAGGATTCGAAGCCAACCTGGAACTCCTTTATACTGGATCCCTCACACCTACCAATACTCCCAAACGCCTGCTTATGGGCTGCATTTATTCTTGCTTTATTTACACGTGACTCTATGTTTTAAAATTATATTTTATTGATTATGCTATTATAGTTGTCCTGATTTTTCCCCCTTTGCCCCCCTCCACCCAGCAACCCCCACAGCCTCAGTTAATCCCCACACCATTGTTCATAGCCATGGGTTATTCATATAGATTATTTGGCTACTCTCCTATACTGTACTGGCTGTGACCACTGACCACCAACCTCTGCCCTTCATGGAGGAGCAACTGCAGGGACAGGGTGGAGGTGCTCTGACATGGTCTGTATCTGTCCAATGGATGCCAGCCTATGGGGTTTCCCTAGTGGTTCAGCCCAAAGTCATCCCCCTCCTATGTTCTGCCTGGGGCCACCTGCCTGAGCTGTAAAGCTATCTGAGAAGGCTGCTACTTGTGCTGGGCTTGGAGATTCCCAGGCCAAGCCAAGCTGTGAATCTAGGCTGGCTGCTGCTTAGTGTTGGGCCTGGAGCCAGTTAGCAAGAGGGACAGGGCCTGGGGACTCACTGAGGCTGGCTGTTGCTTGTTTGAGAGGATTTAGGAAGTTGTGAAGCATGAGCCAAGACCAGCCATTCATATGGAAGAGCAGCTTGGGTGGGCCTATAAGTTGGGTGGGGCAGAGTCTTTGGGGCTCTCCAAGTGGGGCAAACAGTGTTAGCCAGGTTGATGGAATCTCAGGTATGGCACCAGCCTGCTGGCTCTGTGGTTCTGTGGAGAGAGGGTTCAGAAAAGGGACAATGGCCTCTGCTGATCTTTCTGTCTGGGAGAGAGCTGTCCCCCAGCTCTCACCTTGATGCCAGACAGTTCAGTTCCCTGCTGTATGCCACTGGTGACTTTCAAGCTACTACCCTGATGCTGGAGCTCATAAGGAGTGAATCTCAGTATGAATGTGTGTGGATTCTTTAAGAGGAACTGCTTGGGACTCCAAAAGTTTCTTCCAACTCAATCCCTGCTGGTTTTTGCAGCCGGAAATTATGGAGACTTATCTTCCTGGCATTGGAACCTTGGGTTGGGGGGCCTAGTGTGGGGCTGGGACTCCTTAATCCTGATATATCCCTCTCAAATTTTTATCCACCACATGTGGATACAGGAGCAGCCAGTTCCGTGTCTCTGCCCCTCTAACCAGTCTGAATGGATGTGGCTTCTTTAATTCTGTAGTTGTCAGACTTCCATTCAACTTGATTTCTAACAGGTCTGAGTGATGGTTGTTCTATATTTTAGTTGCAATTTTGACGTGGTTGTATGAAGAGGTGAGCCATGTTTACCTATGCCACCATCTCAACCCGAGGTTCCTACACCTCACTCTATTTCTGGCAATAGTTTTCCCAATCACTTAGAATCAAATTAGCCTGTATCAAAAAGTATCTCCTCTGAAGATAACTCTAAGTTACAAAGGTAACTTTACAGGTGAGAAATTTGGCAGACGTCACCTTATCCAAGTGATTAAAATTAACATATTCTTATTAGGTACCTCTCAATACAATGCAATGAGAAGGGCACAAAATCACATCTGTAGTATTCTTTAAAAAAAAAATACATATAAATATAATTACACCATGAGGAAGCATTAGACAAGTCCAAAATTGGGAAATCAACAGATGAACTGGCCAGTTCCTTTTAAAAATGTTAAGGTCATGAGAGAAAGAAAAGGTGGGAGACAGTCCCAGATTGGAGGGGACTGAGGAGACATGACAACTAAATGTGGTGCCTGATCCTGGATTAAGTCCTGGCCCAGAAAAAGGGCACAGTGCACCGATGGGAAAATAAAATTAGAATACAGTCCACAAATTAGTGAATAGTATTTTATTGATCTTGAAAAAAAAAATTGATTCTAGAGAGAGGGGAAGGGAAGGAGAAAGAGAAGGAGAGAAAACCCATCGTTTTCCTCCCGCAGGCGCCCTGACTGGGGACAGAACCCGAAACCCAGGCACGTACCCTGAGCGGGAATCGACCCCAACCCACTGGGCCATACCAGCCGGGCCAGTGTTTTCTCAGTCTTAGGTCTTGGCTTTGGCGGCTTTGGCAGTTGCACCTCCCCAGCATGTGAGGAAGATGGCTGAAGGGTATACAGAAGTCTCTACCTACTTGCAGCTCTTTTACACATCTAAAATTATTTCAAAATAATAAAGTTACAACTTAAAATACAAAATACCATTACCTTAAATTTGTCTCCAAGTGTACAACTATAACAGCCTATCACGTTTCTTTTTCAAATAATCATCATCATAACTCTACGAAATAGGGAGTTTCGCACTCAAGGCTATTCTGGCATGAAGGAGTGAAAAGACTTGCCTTACACAGATGAAAAATTGCTCTGTCAGGTCTTAAACTAAGGTCTCAGGGTTCCCGACGTAGTGTTCTTTTCCTTTCATCGGAAACTTTGACTTTGCTGTCTTTCTCTTGTTTCTGTCCAATTGACTACCAAATAAAAATAAAATTCCTTCATACTTGGTGATTTGCAGTGAAGTTCCTTTCCATTCCCGATACCTTCTAGATCAGTGAATTCTCAAACTTGGCTCACACTGAAATGAAAACTGGGCAACTTGAACAACTGTAGCCTGCCTGGCACCTCCAGAGAGTCTGATGCCTCGCCCTGGGCTACGGCTGGGCTTTACACGTTCTAAGAGCATCCCAAGGATCCCACTGTGTGATCACGTTCGAGAACCATCACACTGCATAAATAATTGTGGAAAAGAAGCATGTGAGTTATCTAAGGAGAGATGTTCAGAAGATCTGATTGGCAAGACTGAGACCGGAGAGAAATTTGGGAACCATCAACATACGGGATGGTAACTACCGTCACAGGAGTGGACACCATTGCTTGAGGAGAGTATGCCAAGTGACAAGAGGAGAGAGACAAAGACATTTTGCAATAATAAAGAAAATATGGTTACAGAAATATTCTGAGGTGGAAAACAAGGAAGGTGAGGGAGCTTCTGTCAGCGTGGTACATCAGAGCTCCGGCCCGCTCGAGCTCCGCCTCCTCACTAAGCCTTCCAGCCCTCCTGGGCCACTCTGGCTGCAACTCCAGGGGCACTGTATACCTTTTCGATATCCACAACACTTGGCGTAGGACCAAACCCGGGGTTTAGTCATCCTTTCTCACTAGAGGATTGTAAAAACAACTTTCTACATCACCAGCAAGCATGGGGTTCTCGGGAGAAATTGTCTGCCGGGTGGGTCCTCCTCGTTGCGCTGGGAGAGCATGTTTCCTGAGACCAGCCGCTTTCTTTGCTGACTGTGGTTCATGTAAAACTATCAGCCGATCTTTGCTTGGCCAGCTCTTCCTCTACGCCTCTTTCTTTTCCAACCTTTCAGGTCTTTGTCCTATAAATTCGTGGAAAAACTGTTGGCTAGTGGTTAGCAACTGGACCTTTGAAAAACAGTACCATTACCCCTGCCCCACTCCTCCCAGCCCCAACCCCCGGGCAGCCAATAGGAGAAAGGAGTAACTGTGTCACTTCTGGCTTCCAGTTGCTCATCTTGCTCTTAAATTGGAGGCCTTTGGGGCTGAAAGAAACTGAACAAAGTGTGCTGAGTAGCCTAATAGAGCTGGTTCCTTTTCTGAAAGTTCCCTATTGCGGAAAAATAAAATTATGTGTTTAATTTCTGAAACCTGATGCCTGATTTGCCTTGGCAGCCATTCTCCTGGGCTTGGCTGAGAGTCCGGCCACACTGCTGTTCTGATTAATACCAGCCCAGCTCGCTCCCTGGAGAAGAGCATTATTTACTTGACCATTTTCTTAAATCCTTCTAAATTTATGTGTATTTTAGCATGATCTTATTGGCTTTAACATGCTGTAACTCTGACTACTGGCCCCCATGAAGCCTTAGGGAAGGCCGTTCTGTTCTGAGCAATCGCATCATCCCCACTGCAAAGCAGGATCTTGTTCTACCCAGTGATCAGAAGTGACATGTCACGTTCTGTTCCTTCTGGGGCAGGAGGGATCTAAGTGTACTTTTGTCTTCTGCTGGTCTTCAGGCCACTGATAGAAAGGGAAGGAGATGATGCTTCCCAGAATTCAAACAGCTTTCTGCACTACTCCTTCCTCCCTCACAAGCTTTCTCACTTCCTTCCAGCCCCCTTTGCATGGTAACCCCTTGACTCATTCTGCCCCTCCCTTGGATAGCCCACAGGGATATCAAATCACACTTCTCTGAAGGGACACAAAGGGCCGAGGAAAGGTTGGACCCCAGACAGTCTCTGACAGGGACGTGTAAACACAGCTGTGGAGATGGCAGCAAACTATCTTCCCTCCCCCAGTTCCCACCCAGAAGCAGAGAAAGGCCACCCTGCTGTGAGGAAACAAACAACAAAACAAAGCAAAGCACAACCTAAAAGTCTACATGAAGGTCACCAGAATCTGGGGCTGTTGTCCAGCCCTCCGTGGGGCCAGCCCAAGTGCCAGACCCCTCCCTGAACCCTGAGAGGCAAAGGCAGCTCCAAAGCAAGTTGAAGCCCAGACGTTACTAAGCCTGGAAACAGGGCTCAATTTTTGAAGCCTCTCCTCTGCTGGACACTTTGTCCTCTGGTCTCAAACACCCAGCTTTCCACCCACCCCCAGGTACTTAGCTCCTCACCCCTAGTTGCTTCGGGATCATAATAATGCATTCAATTCAGCAAGTAAGGACAGGTCCACAATAAACCCTTGTCCATGGCTGTGATAAATTTAAACTCTGAGCCTCCAAGCCAAAATATTAGAAAGGGCCTTCTTAGCCTTTGTTAATTACCAAATAAATTATTCCAACGCTGGCCGGGTAGGTCAGTTGGTTAGAATGTCGTCCTGATAGGCCAAGGTTTCAGGTCTGATGCCTGGTCAAGGCATGTGCAAGAACCAATCAATGAATGCACAATAAGTGGGCCAGCAATTCCATGTTTCTCTTTTCCCTCCTCTCTCTCTGAAAACACACTCACATGCACAAACACCCACAGAAAGTAAGCTACTCTGGTAGGAAGGAACTTTCTTTCGGGCGGATTACCTGGGAGGGGTCTTTGCCTTGCTTTGCACACACTGTGAAAGCTCCAACCCCACAGCTGGGGTTGCGCTGCCCATTCTCGCTCTCTCCACACCATTAATGCAGGGCCTGGATCCCACAGGACCCGCCTTTGGCACAGCACCGCCTGGGAAGTAGCCCTGATTGGTGGACAGTTAATGAGCTGTGCTTCCTTTCTGGCCATCAGGCTCCTCAACTGTAAAACTGCAGAACTAGAAAAATAGTAATAGCCTTCAAATACTGACCACTCATTATGTGCCTGGCAGTGGACTGAGTGCTTTATAACGGGTCACCTCATTTCATCTAAAGTCAGTAGCATTCTCATCTTCATTTGTAACAGCTGAGGAACCTTGGGCTCAAAGGGATTTTGGAACTTGCCCCAAATCACCTCGCTGGTAAGTGGTGTGGCCAGGATTTGAGCCCAGGTATTCTGACTCCCAAACCCATGCTCTGAATAACTCCACTCTACCTCTTCCTTTCTCTGAGGTCTTCTGGCTCTGACATCATGATTCTGGATTCTCTCCATGGCTTTCTGCTCTCACCAGTGGCGCCAGAAAGAGAAATGTGTTTGAGACTCTACTCTGCAAGTCCAGAGAAAAGCTACTCCTGAAAGGCAGGGGGCTCCTGACTTCCTCTGACTTCCTCTGTACTGGAGATGCCAATCAAAGCTGGACACTCCATATCAGTAGGGAACAGCCTGCGTGGAAGACAAATAAATCCTAGCCAGACAGGAAAGGGGAGTGCCTCTTGGTTCTGTAACTTCCCTTTCTCTCTTTCCTGGCTATCAGGAGGGTTTCACACTTCTGATTATATGGCCCTTTGAACCTCACTGTGGCTGGGATGGGACAGCAGGCTACAAAAACCATTTTGGAGCAAGAAAAGTACACACCTCTATCTACGGATTATATCCATGACACTGTATGTAAAAAGACAAAAATAAGTCACATTTATTTATATATTTAACAAATTGCCTTTAGCATCCATACACTCACTAGATATTGGATGTCAGCCTATATCATCTTGTATAATCCTTGAAAGATGCTGGGTAGGTATTGTTTTGTCCATGTTACCGAGGACATTGAGCTCAGGGAGATTGACAACATTGGCCACAGGGCTGGAAAATAGGAGAGCCAGAATTCAAAACCAGGCTAGGTCCATTTGACAGAAAAGTCTGTATTCTTTTCAATAAAAGGAGTGTTACGTAACGAAAAGAACAAAATTATGAAACTGGAAGGAACTCAGAATATCTCGAAAATATAGCTGTCATTAACTAGATGTATTACACATTATGATAGTGTGAACCTTGAGAAGAAGAGGGGGGAAAAAAGGACACCTACTAAGAAGGGCTCCCGGTGGCAAAGAAAGCTCAACTAAAGAAAACAGAGCCTGCCCTCACTGGGGTGGCTCAGCAGGTTAGACATTGTCCTGCAAACCAAAAGGCTGCCAGTCCCATTCCCGGTTAGGGCACGTGCCTGGGTTGCAGGGTGTGCAAGAGTCAACCTGCACTTTGGGAGAAGCTGCGGCACTGCTGCCTGCCCCTGCACCCCTAAGGTGCCTTCTTGTATGGTTAATGCTGGTTGAGCAAAGGTTTCCTGGAGTCTTGCTTCAACCAATAGGACCAAAGCTTTCCCCATCCAGTTAGAGCGGTGGAGTTCTAACCAATCAGAGTGGCTCTATTCTAACCAATCAGGATAGTGCCTTTGGACCAATTAAACTGTGAGGATTTGGCATCCTTATTTGCATGAGGACAGACCAATCAGGGACCAGGAGAGGGACCTTCTGTCTGTATGAGCCAGCTTCCTTGTGGGTGGGATGGCAGATTTTCCATTGAAGTCTCAAGATTATGGTTTCCTAGGTGAAAGTATCTCACATGAACAAGCCATCACAGAGAGGAAGGACAGACGGACTGCCTGCCTGGAGGGCAGCCTCACTGCTGTACCCTTTTCAAGGCTGTGCTGTATTATCATTGAGCCATTTGTACCAAATAGTTTCCTTTTTCTTTGCACCCCAAATTGGAAATTTCTGTTGGTGTTGAATTGGTGTCAAAAACCAATCAACAGACAGTTGGTAATGGTTAACTACTGTTTGTCATGTGCTTACTAGTTCCAGGCATTGGGCCAGATGTTTTACATGCATTATCGCTACTGCTCAGTGAGATGTATGCCAGTAACCCCATTTTCACAGATAAGAAAAGAAAAAAAACATCAGTTAAATAATTGCACAAGGTCACATACGGCTGAATCTGGGATGGTGCTGGGATTCAAAGTCAAGTTAGTTTGACTCCAGAGGGTATGCTCTTAACCATTAAAACAATAGAAATAGAAATAATAATAATAATAACAATAATGATAATATATGTTGACTATGAGTCAAGTACTGCCCTCAAGTGCTCTAAATCTTATAACTTATATATATATATTACCCCCATTTTACAGATGAGAAAAATAATGGCTTTTATAGTACTTCTTAAGCACACATCACAAACACTACATATATTAAAGCACACATGTACTATTAGTGTCATGTTTGCTTAACATATGTTGGATCCTCGTCATGATCTAAGAAATCATTTGTTTCATCATGTCACTAGATTTTTCATGGTCCATCCAATGCAGTGATTTTCAGCCTTTTTCATCTCGTGTCACACATACACTAATTACTAAAATTCTGCATCACACCGAAAAACAAAACTTGTTTTGCTGATCTGCCAAAAAATAGATATAATTTTGATTGATTTACAAAAAATAGTAATTACCTACCCTTTTGCTCCAAAGTGACTTTTTTTTTCAAAAAGATTTTATTTGTTTATTTTTAGATAGAGGGAAAAGGAGGTAGAAAGAGAGGGAGAGAAACATCCATGTGAGAGAGAAACAAGTGGCTGCCTCTCAGTCGGGGACCAAACCCATAACCCAGGCACGTGCCCTGACCAGGAATCAAACCGGCAAGCTTTTGCTTTGCGGGACGATGCCCAACCAACTAAGTCGCTCTGGTCAGGGTTCCAAGTGCCTTTTTTAAAAATCAGGTGCCTATACTTGTATATAAGGATTTCTGGTACCAAGAATTAACCAGTCACATGCGCCCTTATTATGTAACATGACCAAAACCATTCAAGTCTATTATACGACCTATATATTTACGGTTCAAGACAGGGCATTCACATGGCTCAGCTATAGTTGTGTTGGCTGTTGTTATTTTTAAAAAACATTTTATTTATTTTTAGAGATAGAGGAAGGGAAGGAGAAAGAGGGAGAGAAACATCAATCAGTTGCCTCTCACATTCACACCCCCCCAACTGGGTACCTGGCTCACAACCCAGGCATGTACCCTGACCGAGAATCAAAACAGTGACCCTTTGGTTCTCAATCCATGGAGCCACACCGGCGAGGGCAGGTTGTTGTCATTTTTTCATTTGACGATCCAAGGGAAAAGAGGTCAGTGGCCCTGACAAAATAATCAGGGTATTGCATGTTTTAAAAATTTTCTTTTAAAAAATCTTTTAGGTTCACTATTTGAAAAATCATAAAATATTTCCTACAAAAGAGCATTATATTCTGCACATTGCTCTGAATAGATGCCAGGGACATATGGACTACTGTTACTTTTCCTCCCTGCCCCAAACCCCTCCCCAAATGTCAAAGTGACCACAGAGCAAAGTGGTCACAATAATTACATGGCGGGGGGGGGGGGGGAATAGCAAAAAGAAAACAGAAAAAAATAAGAAGAAAGAGAAACAAAGGAAAAAAAAATTACATAGGGAGAACTTTCCTTTTTAACCACCAACAATGAACAAAAATTAAAATCCACTCACTCTGCTGCTGTCTCAGTGTTAGTGTTCGCACACCCAACCCCCGACCCCTCCACACCTGAGGAGCTGCAAGGATTTCGCTAACCTCAAATGCAGAACACCTGTGAAACAGAGGACTGCTGGCTTTTTAAAACAGAAACAGATTAAAAGGAAAAAAAAGAGGCAGGGCTCCTTCTGTTCTTCACTAGTCTTCGAAAAACTTTCCAGAATACTGCTTCACACCGTTCTGCCCAAATACTGCGCTCTCCGTATCTGGCCCTGTGTTCCTGTGAACGTCATGATTCGATCTTTGGACCCCTCTAAAGACTCCTCAGTTTTGATCAAGGCTCCTGATTCATGACAAATTTGTTTAATCCTCTGACCACTTTTGCCAATAATAGATCCAGCCAAATCTTTGGCAACAGTTACTTGTGTAGTAACAATAGGTCCACCGAGATCACCACATGGGCCACGACCCCCTTGCATAGGAATCAGCATATCCAGAGCCACCCTGTGGCTCACAAGCCGTCTGCCACTCTGAACGGCTCTGTGCATCTACTGCAGAGTCCCAGGGTTCACGGGCACTGAGACCAACCACGCCATCATAACGGTCTCCGGGTCTCCCTTCTCTGTCAGAGCCATTAGATCTCCTTCTCCAGGTGGTGGTGATAGAGAAAGAGGAAGACTCCATGCTCTGCTATGGCCACCTCATCCACGACGAGGGGGAGAAGGTCCTGGCTGAGGGCTCATATCGTCACAATCTCTTCTAGATGGAGGCATCAGATGCCACCCCGACCAGAAGGCATTCTGTTAAAACCACCTCTTCCCGTACATGGGAAATCTCACAGATGCCCACAGTGGTCAACAAACATCATTGTAAAGCCACCATATTCATAGGTTTCATTCCAGAAATTGGTATCATAAGGTTGTGCTCATCCTTTCATGGGAGACTCTGATACAAGACCAAGGATGATCTTCATGCTCTCTACAATTCTCTCTGGTTTTCTTCCAATAAGAACAGCTCTGTCAGTGGAATGAGGATAGAGTTCCTGGAAAAGCTTTATTGTCTGAGTTTTCTTTCAAAGTTCTTTGATTTTAGCACCTTTGACCTCCGTAATTCCTCCTGCCAGACTCTGATGAATCAACAGTCTCCATTTGCAGTCAAAGTCGCTTCCTTTACAGTGTTGGTAATTTAAGCATGCCACAGCATCGGATTCCAGGGGGAGCTGGCTGGTGGCAGTGGGCGATGGCAACTGCAGGCCCTCTTCCGAGGTAGAGTAGATTTTCTTCAGTATTTCTCTAGTCGTTTCAGTGTCAACACTGATACCGAATGTGTGCTTGGGACCCATGCTCTCTGGGACTGAAGCACTGGCACTGTGGTCTGCATATGAAGAGCCTTAATATTCTTGCCTCCTTTTCCAGTCACTCCCCCAGCATTCTTGTTCTGAAGTAGAATGTGTAATTCAACCATCTCATCAGTGTTTCTAGATCTTTGAAAACCTTGCTCTTCTTCCATATCTTCTGCAGGGTGTTTACCAAATTCACCACTGGTTTTGATGTTGGGGATGGTTTCCTCTAGCTGTTCAGTTTCCATTTCCTTGGATTATATGGTTTACACACCAAGCACTCAAGGCCACCGTCCCTTTGCCACTATGCCATCTCAGCTGGTCACAGCTAGACAAAGAATGAGAGCAGGGCCCCCGTATGTTTTAAAAATTCTTGCGACACGCTGGTTGAAAATTGCTGATCTAATGCATTAAGATCTGGGGGCGGGAAGGATGTAAAAAGCTACTCTCTGTAGATGAAGCAGGCACAGTCAGGAGAAGGGAAGGCCCTCTGTGCCATAGAGAGCCCCGTCTGGTTGCCCATCTGGCCGTTCTTCCTCATCCCTTCCTATTTGGCTCTCTCTAGCAAGTTGTCTAGCAGGAGGGCTTCCATCAGGTATTGGCGAGCAGAGGTGAAGTGCCAGGCTTCAGCCTTAAGACCTGTGTATCAATATTAGTTGCATGACCTTGCACAAATTACTTACCCTTTCTGAGCCTCAGTTTCCTCATCTGTAAAGAGCATTGCTATTTAATAGAGTTGTGAGTTTTAAATGAAACATTTTGTATGAGGCATTAAGCACATTGCCTGGCACCCTTTGGGCTCCCCACATTATATAACATCCAGCCCTGTGGCACACTGGGAGAGGGCAGAAGCGTTTCTGCGGATGGTTCCATAGGAGAGCCCAGCAATGGAGAAAGGGTAAAAGCAATCCTGGCATCTGACATTCGGTCCTGACAGCAACCATGAGTCAGCCTCAAGTGCTAAGGGACCGGCAGTGTTCTCAGCACAGCTGGGCGTGTGCTGTGGTCCTTGGCCACGGTCCTCTTCAGTCACACTGTCTGAACGTTGTTCTTGTGAATCTGGCCTGGGTTCTTTTTAAAAAAACAGCCTCCCCATATGATGTCATCGTCCAGCCTGGGTCAGGGAAGAAGGGGAGTAAGTTGTGTGCAGGATCTCATTTCTGGAGGGTTTAATCTGGTCTTGGAAGAAACTCGGTCCTTCTCCCTTCCTTTCAAGACCCAACAGGGAACCAATGCTCCGATTTAGAGTGATAGGGAAGTGATAAATCATAATGATTAAGACATGAAGCTTAGCATCAAGCAGCTCTGGGTTCTAATCTTGGCTCTTCCAAATACTACCTTTGGGACCTTGGGCAAACCACTCCTGTTTTCTCATTTCACCCATGGATGAGATAATTCTGATGCTATGGCAGTAAGGTTTAAAGAAATATGTGCAAAGCACTTAGCATGTCTGTCAGAGAACACACTGTAGAGCACACAGTAATTGTTCAATAAATGATAGCTACTATTGAGTCCTCTGCAGGTGATAAGGAATATAACTTGACCATATTCTATGCTTTTTACCAATCTGAGCACCAAAGTTTTCTTAATAACCATTTTCCCTCTGAGAGGTGTTCCTGCTCCTCACACTGATAGCGCTGTCACTCTGGAGATGAGGAGGTTAGGGAGAGATGAGTAATTGTGTCCTATCTCTATGTTTTCCTCTCCTTAGCCAGCTGGCTCCCTGGCTGCAGCCCTTCTGCTTCTCCTTGCTGCCATTCTGTCCTCTGAAGATGTCTGTCTCCTTTCTCCAGCTTGGAAAGATCAGCCCCACCCAGCCAGAAGTTCTGGCTTCCCTGACCCTGACTCTCCCCCACATCTTCTATGCTTTTCTGTTTATTTTGCAGACAGCTGGGGAAGAGGTCAGCATGTGTGAATGTCTCTACACCATGGAGACACTAATTCCAGGATGCTCAATGTGTAATTTCGTTGGGCAGGAGGCCTCTAGTGTTTTTTGCTTCTGCTGTTCCGGATTTGTACGCACATTCAGGGGCAAGGCTGAGAGTTAGAAATGGCACTTCTAAATCCCTCCCCCTGCTCTAGGCAGGATTGCCCTTAGCCTGTAAAAGGAAAATTTACATGGCAATAGGACTCCTATACAGGAGAAGTCAACCCAGGTTGGGACCAGAAATCTCAGGTCCACCTGGACCAGAACCATATTCTTCACCAGGGGTGGAAGTGGGGTAGGGACAGAGGAATAAGGGAGTGTATAGGGAACATAAAGACCAGATTCCACTGGATAAAAGACCAAAAAAAAAAAAAAAAGACTAAAAACAGTACTATGCATCACTTAAAAGGAAAGTGACGTATCTATATATGGTACCATAGAAAAATATCCAAGACACGTTATTAAGTTAAAAAAGAAATCACTGAACAACATGAATATTAAATCATATTTATGCTTTTTTTTAAGTGCAAAATATGTGAGGCGATGAGAAAGGAATGGGACTATAAAGTTTTCTGTGTGTAGATATTTTGCAGCTCAACAGAGATTGAACCGTGGACAAAATTGCAAACTCTGGCTTCAGGGTGGTCCTGTTTTGTCAATGTTACCTCAACAACAGGGACGCTGGGTCTACACCCTGCAGAAGGGTGGCCCTCTTGGACAACAGACATGCTCAGCCCATCCTGCTAGGTTCTCCCCAGAAGACAAATACTCTCCACACCGAATCCTGCTAAGAAACAGTTCAAGGTGTTGGTGACTCAGCAATCCTGTCCTGTTCTTTGAGGGTCCCTTAAGTTTCATGTCTCTCCTGTCCCCTGTTACCCCTCTGAAACTTCCCAAAATGAAGCTCTTTAACCTCGAAGCCTTCTTAACCACTCTAGCTCTCTGGTGTTCGGTCAATGGCACCGTTGCCTTTGGTTATGCTCATGTGAGGCAATCGTCATAGCAACCCCCTGAAAGGGAGCAGGTTTGAATCTTTTTATGTTTTGACTCACTGCCAGATTGTTTAAATGATTCAAAAGAAAAAATAGCCCTGACTGGTGTGGCTCAGTGGATTGAGCTGCCGAGCTGCAAACCTAAGGATTGCACGGCGGAGGTCCCCAATTGGGGGCGTGCAAGAGGCAACTGAAGGACATTTCTTTCTCTTGCACATCGATGTTTCTCTCCCTGTCTTTCTTCCTCCCTTCCCCTCTCTCTGGGAATAAATAAATAAAACATTATTTTAAAAAGAGAAAAAATAAATTATGCAATAAGTATGTACTTGTGTATTTATATGCAATTAAAAAGTATATTTTTATAGCAAAAATGGTACAGTTTAAAGTATAAATGGGTTTAGAAAAGGAAGGTAAGGGCTCCCAGGGGTGGAAAATGGGACTTCCCGTGAAAGAACCTGTCCCTAATGAAGCCCTTCTTTGTCCCTTTGCTGCAGAACATAGAGGACTATCTCCTATGGCAACTTGGAAGATGAACATGTGCTCCTCAGTCCCCGTTCAGCTCCAAAGAGCCCCCACAGCTGACCCCAAGTTATCAGAATGCTCCCAGAGGTCAGTGAAAACATCCAAATGTCTAACTGGTAAGAAAAAATGGGAAGGGGAAAATGAGCAGGAGAGAACACTCCCAGGGTCTGCAATGGGAGGGCACGGACTTCCACACTCACGATCGACCACAACAGGCTCTCCTTTGGAGGGCTCCAGTCCTGGTGCAAGTTTAACCCAACTCTAGGCTAAAAACCACACTTTCTACCAAGTCCCCTGTGTATTTCCTTTTGATTCTAAGGTCATCTGTATATGAAAACGTTCAGGCGCAAACGTGAAATGGCCTGCCCAGGGTTACACAGCAAGACAGAGGCAGAACCTGCCTTCAGAATCCTAACTAGTGTTTGTTTCTGTTTTACCGTGCTGCCCTATTGAAACCTAGTCGCCTCTAATCTTGACCCCAGGCCCAGTCCTAACCACCATGGGCTCAAGTGCTTCTGCCCCTAACCCAGTGGAAATGGCTGGTTTTGCTTTCTGTCCCTCCTTGCTTCCTCCTTCCATCTTATAGCCGAGAATTTTTCTCTTGGCCATGTTTTTTTTGTTTGTTTGTTCTTTGTTTTTTTTTAAAGGGCAATCCCAGGTGGGAGGGAAGGAATGGATTTTCTCCCTGGCTGAAGTGGCTCCGAGGTGCTCTCTTCTGCGCATTGCAGAAGACGACCCTCTGCAGGAGGGCTTGGGAGTTCATGCCAACTGAGCCACCTCCCTTCTCCCCCTGGATGCCTTTCTAAAGCAACCTCTTGGCCCCAGCTATGGAGGAGGTCCACAGGTTAGCAGTGGCGATGATTCAAGAGCCTGAGACCCTGAGATGAAGATTTTGCGGAGAGATCATGAAAGATAATTCGTGGTGGGCAGGGATCAGTAAACTTGGACAACAGCAGCAGCTGAGTTCAGGGGTCAGTGTCTGGGAGTAATTTAGGAAAGTTCAGTGCTGACAGCTGTGTCTGAAGTTGAATGTCATGGCTGAGCCAGCTCCTGGGCTCCTCCACTGCTTCAGGCCAATGAAGCTCTGGTTCAGACCACAGGGACGGTTGTGTGTGGCAGAAGTCAGGGCCCCTGGGGCCCCAGGATCCCCATGCTACTTGCCAGCAGTGTGATCTGAGGCGAGACCTTAGGAAAGGAGGAAAGGAAACTAGCATCTACTGAGTGAACCCAACGCCCTTTCACATATGTCACCCTCACTGTAGTTTTCCTAACGAGGGGAATGTCCCTGTCTTACATGGGAGGACACTAAGAACTTGTGAAGATAAACTGAGTCATTCCAGGAGAGTAGAAAGTTGGAATCAGGACTCAGAGCTTCTGAACTCCAAGTTCTGGGCTCTTTCCCCTCAGCTCTAGCTTATTTCCCCCTGAAATTGGGATAATAACGTACCATCCCATGAATGAAGTCACACATTGTAGATTCTAAACCCCTCCCTTCCCACAACCTTGGTCCTGAGGAGTTGTGGCCGCCTTCCATCTGGGAATACAGTCAGCTTACTTTTGCCCCTCTCCCCAATCCTGTTTGCGGGTCTAAGCCCCAGGAGGTACTTCGAAGAGAGGTATTTGGACTTCGGTTTTCTACTTCTACCTCTACCCTTTCACGGACTCTGGAAGGCCGGCTCCCTTCTCCTCCCCGGTTTTGGCAGGCAGACTGACATCAGTGGGAGTTCCCAGGGAAACTGGGAACCTTGAGCCCAGCTCCAGGGCGCCTTCCCCCACCGCCCAGGGCAGCCCTAACCCTCCGCCCTAGCTACTGCGGCGTTGAAAGGCCCCCTGAGCTCCCTCTTCTCCAGGTCTCTCGGAGCACAGCTTGCTCCCCTGCCCACCTCCCCTTCGAAGAACGGACTAGAGCCCCAGGAGTGGATGCTGGGAGACTCCAGCGAGTCCTAGGCGCCACGCGGCCGAAACCAGGAAACGGATCCGGGTTCTGGGGTTACGAGGGGAGCTGTCCAGCCCTGCAGGGTGAGCTGGAAGAAAGGGTGGGCCTTCGCCGGCGAGGCGGAGGCAGCGGCGGCGCCAGGGTCGGGTGGGGCTGTGACTGCCCCTTCAGCCCGCCGCCCCGGGCGTCGCCCCCGCCCCCCACGTGGCCGCCGCTGTCCCAGCCCCTGCGAGGAAGCGGCGCGGCTTCCTGCGGCTGGGGCCGGGGATATAGGCGCCCCCGCCCGGGCTCGGCGCCGCGCCCCCGCCCCTCCTCGCTTGCCTGCCGCGCGCGCGATGGCCCCGCTCCGGGCAGAGAGTGCGGTCGGCGGCCGGTGGATCCCGGCGACCCGCGCGGGGGGACCCTCAGCGCTCCGCCTCCTCGTCCTCCTGCTGGGCGGTGAGCGCAGCGCGCCCGGGCGCGGGTGGGAAGCGCGGGAGGCCCCGGAGGGGAACGGGCCCGGGCTGCGGTGCAGACAGCACTGTCATTCGGGCTGTCCCTGGCCCCACCTCGGAAAGGGCGCCGCGCAAGCTGCTTCCCACTTGCGGAAAGCTGGAGCGGGGCCCCGCGGAGAGCTTTTGGGAGGTCTGGGGCTGGCGAGGAGGAGGGCGGTTAGGGATCTGGGTGTGAGTGGGAAGGAGATGGTACTAGCCCCTCTCTTCTGGACACTGAGGCGCCCGTGGTGGGCCATTCCTCCGTCTCTTCTGAGAGTAGCTTTGACTTCCAAGGGTCTCAGCCTCCAACTCACACCCATCCACCAGGCTCCACTGCTGTTCCATCTCCTCTCCCATTTCTGCCCACAGCTATCCTGAAGCCCCAGGATTCGGTGGCTCAGCTTCTTACCACCCCAGGCAGCTTGGAGTCAGAAGGTGAGTAGCCAGCCGCTATGCGAAGGTGGCCTGGGGCAAGAGGAGAGGCAAGTCAGTGGGGAGGGGTCCTTTCCCACAAGACAGGCTCCTAAGCTGGCCCACCTCACAGCTGGGTTGGAAGACCCCAGAAAAAGTGTATGTGGAAATCTCATTTCTGCCCAAAGCTCTCCGGAAGCCCCAGGAGTCCGAGGCTCAGCTTCTTACCACCCCAGACAGCTTGGAGTCAGAAGGTGAGTAGCCAGCGCTATGTGAAGGTGGCCTGGGGCAAGAGGAGAGACAAGTCAGTGGGGAGGGTTTTTGCCCCTGCCAGGCAGGCCTCTAAGCTGGCCCACTTCGCAGGTGGGTTGGAAGACCCCAGAAAAAGTGTATGTGGGAACTCGTGTCCGTCTGAGAAGTGCTGTGCAGGTGGAAGGCACTAACATTTTCCTGAGCTAGGACTCTCTCCTCCGCCGGCTGCTTGGGAAACTTTCTGAGGCTGTCCTGGCAGTTCCTATGTTTAAAGACAGTGGCTCTTGGAAGGAAGTATCTGGACCAGAGGGCTTGGAGGGAGGGGCAGGGTGTGGTCAATGTGTAGTATTAGTGCCCACAGGGGAGACGATGGAAGAGTACAATGAGACAATTGTACTTTGCTGGCAACACTATAAGAATTATATGGACTCCATCAAAGGAGACTGGTGCGACTGGGCCATAATTAGCAGGTAGGGGCCGTGCTGGAGGGTGGTTTGGGCCAGGGATGGGGCTTGTTCTTTGTGGGTGGGCCTTGAGTAAATGTGGGGTGCTCCTCTCCATGGGCCCAGCCCCTCCCTCACTGTAGGCCTCTCCTGCCCCCAGGCCTTATAGCGACCTGCAAAATTGTTTGGAACAGAATGCAGACTACTTTCACCTGGGCTTCCCCAATCCCATGGCGGAACAGTTCATCCTTGAGACTCACCAGATCCACTTTGCCAACTGCTCCTTGGTGCAACCTGCCTTGTCAGACCCCCCAGAGGATGTGCTTCTGGCCATGATCATAGCCCCCGTCTGCCTCATCCCGCTCCTGGTCACCCTCGTGGTGTGGAGAAGCAAAGACAGCGAGACCCGTGCCTGAGGTGGCACGAGTTTCTCAGCGGCCACCTTGTTCCTTTCTCTTGCCACCACCAGGTCCCTCTCCCTGTGTCCCCACCTCCTTCTCTCACTCACTCCCCATGCAGAGCCTTGGATGGGTGGAAATGGAGCTGGGTGGGGTCATGGCACAAGTTCTATAATCTTCAAAATAAAAGGTTTCTTGTGTACACTGCCCGCCCCACTCCGGCGGGGCCTGTGTCCTTCCCAGAGTCTGGCACTCCCACAGACCCTCAGCTCTGGGCAGCAGAGCTAAGACAATATGGATAGACCTACTGTTTTGTTCTTTTACCTGCCCCTCACAGGCCCCCCACCCCACCCCCACACAAGGCCACAGTCCTACATCCCTTCCGCCCAAGGTGGGGCCTTTCCTGCGCCTATCCAAACACAGCTTCAGGAAACATGCAGGAAGAGACTCCCTTCCGGTCTGGATAACTGCTGGGGAGGTGTAGGGGGAGGGGGGAGGGAGTACTCTCCCTGTGACTCCTACAAGAAGGAAGGGGGACTGTCCAGGAGCCCTGAATTTTCCCCTCATTCATGTTCACTCCTAGAGACTGGGAATAGGGACCCTGATCTGAACAACTGGAGCCCACCCCAAAGACCTCAGGACTGAGGGCAAAGACGGTGGAGGCTCCCCCTGCTAGGTTCACCACAGGACTCCCTGCTCCAGGTCCCTGGCCCTCATCCTACATTGTTCTGGCCCCCGGGGGTGTGGCCTACAGCTCTACTGCCCCCTGGTGTCCACTAAAGCCAAAAAAGCAGCAGATGGATGTGTGGTGGAAGAAGCTCAACACAAGAGATTGGACCCTGAGATCAGAGACCTGTCATCTCCGTAGCAAACACTTTTCTTAACTGGGCCCTTCTATCAGCCTCCAGAGTCATACTGATGCTCCCTTAAGATACTTCCCCACTGTTGACATAAGAAATGTCCAAAGTTGTAGAGAATTTTTATAAAAGTTTATTTGAGCCCAAACTGACAGCGTATGCCAGCAGCAAGCTCTCAGCTGCTCTGAAGAATTACAGTTTTGTCATTTCTTTTATGCACTTGAAATTAAGGAAGGGACATAAGGCAGATCATGTGAAGGTGGGAGAAAGCAAGCGGGGATTGGATTATAGGCCAGTTAAGATTATCTGCTCTCTTGAGAGTGGTTATGTCATAGAAGCAGGGGTTCGAAAGGCATTTTCAAAGGTGTATTAACTTAGATACACAAGAATAAAGGACAGGGCTTGCGTAAGGCAAAGATAAACCTTTTACTAAAAATTTGTATGTCTGGGGCATGACTACTCACTATGACCTGCCCAGTTAGAAATGTATGATTTATTACAGCACCCTTTTTTCATCCACACCACTTTCTGGGGACGTGCCTAGTCTTTGTGACTCACCATTTTGGTATAGGGACACTCCTGTAGGTCCCCTGGACAGTGAGGCTCAGTTCTCACCAGGGAAACTTCACCCCCAGGTCTCCTTGGGGCAAACCTGCCAGGTCATCAAAAATATCTAGAGTCCTGCCCGGAGTGGCTCAGTTGGTTGGGTGTCGTTCTGCAAGGTGAAAGATCGCTGTTTTGATTCCTGGTCAGGGCACATGCCTGGGTTGCAGGTTTAGTCCCTGGTCAGAGTGCACAGGGGAGGCAGCTGATAGAAGTTTCTCTCTTGTATCAAGCTTTCTCTCCCTCTCCCCCCCTTCCCCTCTCACTATAAATAAATAAATCTTTAAAAAACTATCTAGAGAACAACTTTGTTCTCCATAAAGGCACCTGTTTATTCCTTGTGGCACCTAAAGTCTCCAGGAACCTTCCTTTCCTCCTCGTTGAAATATCTGCCTCCACGAGTATGTGCATACCCATTTCCTAGACATGTCTGCCTATTCCATAGATATATACCTGTATGCTTCCTGAAATGTATCTGTTCATGCTCCGAGACACAGTTCTCCTCTCAGGACAGATCTGTCTAGCTAGAGAAATACCGTTTTTCACCTGAGACCAATCTTGTCTCTGTTTCCCTGACTGCATATGTCTTCTCCAAAGATATATCGATGCTTTTCTTGGTCCCCATATGCCTTCATGACTTTTACTAATGTACATCAAAGGCATGCTGGTATGAGACATTGTGGATGGTATACGGTGCTGGACAGAGAAGTTAGATAAGACTTGCTTTCTGGTCTCAGGGGCTTTCCTCTAGGAGGGGAGCTGACATGAGCAAAGAAACAAAAGTGATGGAGTGTGTGACGAGAGGTATGCAGGTAACGCAAACCACATGTCTGCATGAGTGCAAAGGAAGGCTGGGCCACATCCAGCAGAGGTGTGATTCCAGGAGGTCAGATCACAAGAGGGCGATTGCGGAATTGCTACATGCACAGGCCTTAGGTGGAGTGCATGCCCTTGGCGGGGGCGGGGGAAGAGCAGAAAAGGAGATGAATTAGGAAACAATTGTAATAATCCAGGCTTGAGAAAAGGAGGCCATGAACCGCAAAGGGTGGTGATGGAGAAATGAAAAATAATTTAAAAGTAGGAGAAATGATTAAAAACAGGAGCGAATCAGCAGGACTTGGATATGAAGCAGGTGACAGAGAGGAGACATTAGCGCTGACTCAGGCTTTGAACCTCAGTTACTCAGACGATGATGGAAGTAATCATAGGAAGGGGCCATTAACAGGAGGAGGTAGGCTGAAAAAAAAAGCTATGCAATATGAGGTAAGAATGGAACAAGCTGGGTTAGAAATGGGGTGGTGGTCGTGGTGGAAATAGGGTGGAGCTGGAAACATAGGTTTAGGGGTATCCTGCACAGAATGTCATGTAAAGCCATGAGTGGGATGAGAGTTCTAAGAGTGAAGGTGTATTGAAGAAAACTGAGGTTAGGTACTTAGGAAAAACCCACATTTAAAGAATGAGGAAAAAAGGAGACAAAGGGAAAGATTAGAGAGACTGTAGGAGAATGAGGGTAAGGCAGTGCCATGGGAGCAAAGGAGATGGTGCTCTTTGAAAGGTCATTATCAACTGAATGGTTCATTCATTCATTCAACAAAGATTTCTTGGGCATTCTGTGGACCAGGAACTGTGCACAATGAAGGTGTTAGGGATCAGACAGGAAATTGAGAGGATGGCAAAGTCAAGGACACTACATAATTTCTTTTTTTTTAAATTGAACTTCTTGGGGTGGTATTGGTTCACCAAACCATACAGGTTTCAAGTGTACAACTTAATAAAACATCATCCGCCTCTGGCTATCACCACACTCTTGTCTGTGTCTATGTATGTGCTATGCATCTCTGTTTTTTAGTTAATCCCTTCACCTTCTTTCATGTAGTTCCCCAATCTCCCTTCCCTCTGACAGCCGTCAGTCTGTTCCATGTATCCTTGCCTCTGTTTCTATTTTGTTTGTCAGTTTATTTTGTTCATTAGATTCCACATATAAGTGAGATCATTTGGTATTTGCCTTTCTCTGACTGGCTTATTTCACTTAGCGTAATGTTCTCCAGGTCCATCTATGCTGTTGCAAAGGTAAGATTTCCTTTTTACGGCCGAGCAGTATACCATTGTGTATCTATACCACAGTTTTTTAATTGTATTTTTTCCATTACCATTTAGTTCTCTTATACCCTCCTCCCCCCAGCAATCACCACAGTTGTCCATGTCCACGAGTCCTTTTTCCTTTTTGCTCAGTCTCTCCACCCCATAACCTCTCCCTACTGTACATAGATTTTTTAAATTCTTTTTTTACTTATTAATTTTTTGAGAGAGAGAAAGAAAGAAACATCAGTTTGTTATTCCACCCATTTATGCATTCATTGGTTGGTTGATTCTTGTATGTGCCCTGACTGAGGATTGAACCCTTAACCTTGGCGTATTGGGATTGCACTCTAACCAACCAAGCTACCCAGCCAAAGCCGTACCACAACTTTTTTATCCGCTCATCTACTGATGGACACTTGGGCTGTTTCCAGACCTTGGCTGTGTCTGGAAATGCTGCAATGAACACAGAGGTGCATCTATTCTTTTGCATTAAAAGGACACTACATATTTTCACATAGGGATGACCTTCGCACATTTGTAGACTAGGAGAGAGGAGGCAGGGGAAAGAAAACTAGGGAAGATGATGCACAGAGAAGTCCTGGAGGAAGCTGAAAAGCTGAGGCAAGAACATATGCCAAGGGGGTGGCCTTATTAAGGAAGAGCAACGCTTCTTCCTCTGAGTCCAAAAGGAAGGAGTAAAAGTAAAGAGCGATTTTTGAGGGATGACTCAAGTATGATGACAGATGGAGAGGGAAAGATTAATAGGTTCACACTCATGGCCTCAATGTCATAAAATAGAATTAAAGGACCTTCTGCAGAGAGGGGGGAAACGAGGACATGTGGAATGGCTTGATGAGTGTGGAAAAGTTTGAAGAGTTACCTTGAGGGATATGACAGAGAGTCAATAAAAGACAAAGGGTTGGGAGCATTTGAGATCTTGTTCTCCAATATACGTTGTCAGTTTGGTTCAAATAAACTCTTAAAAATAAAAAGACAAAGGGTCACTGGCTGCACTGAGAGCCCAGCAGTGAGGTTAGTGAAGGGATCTGAGGCTCAGTCAGCACGTTCTCGTGATTTTATTTTTGTAATATTCCCCTGCTAAGGAATGACAACAAAAGAGGTGTAGGTGGGCAGGGAGCAACAATCCTGGTTTGGAAACTGACCCGCAGGCAGTAGGTAGGCAAGGGGACAGAAGTGAGTAGTCTAGCCTGGTTAAGGAGTCAGGTGGACCAAAAGGGGTGTCGGATTTGATACCTGGAAGGTGAGGACTTGAGAGAGAGAGATGGCCATGCTCAAAGATGGCAACTCAGAATCACGGAAGCAGAGCTGTTTCCACAGATAGAAGTCGTGAATGTGCTCCCACGGGTGCTGCAGGGACTGAGGAATGGTGAAAAGTCAAAGGTCATAGGACCTGAGGAGACTGGGGAATTGTGAGGCACTTGACTTAAATGACAACTGACTGACACAAATGTTAATATCGAAAGAAGCCTAGCATAGTGGACACAAGCCTCGGCTGGGGTCTGGAGACCTGGAGATCTACTTGCAGTTCGATTAGCAAACTGTGCTGCTGTGAAGAAGTCACGGCTCTTCCCTGGGCTTGACTCAGACTTCACGGGGCCCCTTCCGCTCTAAACCGTAAGGATTTATAAGATAATGGCAAGGGACTAGCTGAAAAGGCAGATCCTTTCCTCTAGCTCGGTCCCACCCCTCCAGAGAAGGGTGCGGAACCTTTCTGCGGCGCTCTCTGCCCGGCCGTGCGGGAGCGGAGACCGGAAGTCCTTTGCCCGGAGGTTCCGGGTTTCCTGGGCTACTACGATGGCGATGAGTTTCGAGTGGCCGTGGCAGTATCGCTTCCCGCCCTTCTTTACGTGAGGCTTAGACCCCGAGAAGCCCCGCTGTGCCTCCCTTCCCTCCTCGGACCCCGGGCTCAGCCCCGATCTTTCACATGGGGAGGGGGAGAAAGGACCCGGTCGCCACCACTCTCAGCCCCTCATTTTCTCCCCCAAACGCGCCTCGGGCAAGTGCTTCCTCTCGCCCTCTCACTCCTAGTAATTCTGCAACCCACCTCCTTCACCCGACAGGTTACAGCCGAACGTGGATACTCGGCAGAAGCAGCTGGCCGCCTGGTGCTCGCTGGTCCTGTCCTTCTGCCGCCTGCACAAACAGTCCAGCATGACGGTGATGGAAGCTCAGGAGAGTCCGCTCTTCAACAACGTGAAGCTACAGCGTATCCTCCCTCAGGCTCGTCCACAGCCCACACACATGCACTTCCACACTTTGCCACATGCCCAGACTTCACACACCACCCCCTCCCCTTCACCCACAGTAGTCAGGTTCCCATCCAAACTGGTCTTGTGAAAGAGCAGGTATATGGAGCTGGCATCCATTTTACTCCCCCAAACCCAAATGCAGCACCAAGCCACCTTGTCCTGGGCAGTGATGGGTACCCAGGTGTCATTCATGCCTTAGAACCTCCGACCTGAAGCCAAGTCCCAAACTTTTCAACCTGAGCCCTTTTGACTCTGAATTTCCAGTGCTCGTCATTGTGAGGCTTGATCTCAGGTGCTCCACCTACTCTCCGCCCCGCAGGAAGTAAGGGTCGTTTGTTTTTGCTGCCTGATTCATAGCTAAAATATCTGTGCAGGAAGAAGAGAGGACAGAGGCCAAGAAAACATAGTACCTTTTCATTTTGTAAAGCTCTTCTTTTTAATTGGGTTAATTTATCTTTAACTCCTTCCCCTCAATATCCAGGAAATGCCAGTTTATAGCCCACTGGGAATTGCACCGATATGTATGTGTGGGGGGGTGGGGTGGGGGGTGGGGGGGTGGTTCTCAGCATGAGACTGGCTCTGCGATTTCTTTTTTTGTATTTTACCCATTACCATTTATCCCCCCATACCCTCTTTCTCCTCTACCCACCACCCTCCTCTTTTGCAGTCACCACACTGTTGTCTGTGTCCATGCGTCCTTTCTCTCTTTTTGTTTCTTGCTCAGTCCCTCCTCTGCCCCCAACCTTGGCTCTGCGAATTTTTATCCCACCCAATGTATTCCATTAATGCCATTCCTTTAACCTTAAACCAGGGAAGCTCCCTGTGGAATCAATCCAGATTGTATTAGAGGAACTGAGGAAAAAAGGTGGGTTCACTTCCCAGATTCCTTATTTTTCCTCCTAGTTGGGTTTTCCTGAGGGCAGACTAACGCAAGTCTTTTAATAACTTTTCTCTCTCCCCTGGCTTGAAGCCCAGAGTCTTCTGTACGGTAGATAGCCCAATTCCCCAGCTCCTTTCTCCCACTGGTGTACAAAGTTAAAATCTCTCCTCGTGTGACCTAAGACCTAAGGAGATGTAGAAGGGAAATGGGTGCCTTGCAGACAGCAATAGTAAGACAAATTTCGAATTTCTCCTTCTGAAAGCCGAGTCTCTTCTACTCTGTTCTACCTTGGTTTTTGCCTCTTTGTCCCTTAGAACACGATGCTTTCATAAGTATCTGTTTTGCAGGGAACCTCGAGTGGTTGGATAAGAACAAGTCTAGCTTCCTGATCATGTGGCGGAGACCAGAAGAGTGGGGGAAACTCATCTATCAGTGGGTGAGACCATTCTGCTGCAGTGACAAATGCATGGCAAAGGAGCATTGTGTCCGTGCTCAGCAGATACCTGGTGTTCCCAGACGCAGGCTGAGCAAAGTGGGAGGGACAGGAAGAGGAAGTGCAGGTATCCCAGGCAAGATTCTTTCAGTGACCTAATTTCCATGGCTGCACAGACGTCCCCTTTCTTTGCCTGTTGGGAGACCAGAGGCTACATGAGGCCATGTTTGGAGAATGCTTACTGGGAACCACGAGTACTATTGTTGGCTGGAGCCTCTGGCCACAGAAGATAAATGAGGAAAGGAAGGAAACAACAACAACAACAACAAAAAACCATGGGACTCCTCCCCCCATACCCATACGGGGCTGTCCACAATATGAATTTGACTTTCTGAACTGTTGTGGGTGTGGGGACAGACCCTGTCCCCCAAATTCCCAGCCACCACCAGCCCTAAACATCCTCAAGAGAGAAAGGGGAAGAAGTATCAACAACCCAAATATAACAAACACATACCACCCATTTTTGAACAGGAAAACAACCAGAATGAGAGGTCACTCTCAGACATGTGAAGGCCTGCGGTTTCGTGGCTCCGAATGTGTGTGTACACATACAAATATAGCACCTGCAGGGGCTGTGGGTTTTAGCCACTTCTCTGCAGAGGTGACAGCCCTGGTTTGGGACTAGGTGCCATTCCTGGGTCAGAGAGGTGGAGCTGGCCAGTTCTCCCAGGAGACTCCTGATCCTTATTCAATCCCTGTTTTCTGTGTCCATAGGTTTCCAGGAGTGGCCAGAACAACTCTGTGTTCACCCTGTATGAACTGACCAATGGGGAAGACACGGAGAATGAGGGTAATGCCTTTCCATTCCTCCAGTTTTATCGTCTGAATCCTCTCTCCAGTCTTTGTTTAACTGACATTCGGACTTCCCATGTCACTGGCTCTGAATTCCAAATATTACATAATTCAGGGGTTCTCAACCCATGTCCATTATTTTCATAAACCACCTGAATTCACATACAAAGAAAACCCCAAATTTTGTGGGGTATATGTGTACTTTTCTAGGGGTAGAGTCCATATTAGATTTTCAAGGGCATCTGTGACCCATGAGAAGTTAAGAATTAGGAGTGTAGACACCAAAGGAGGAGCCAGGGCAGGAGATTAAGCCTGAAATCTCACTTTTTGCTGGCTCAGGCTTTCTTTCCCCCTTTATTCTTATAGAGGGCTTAAGATTTCTGGGCATGAGCGGAAGGGATTGGGCCAACACCCTCAATCCTTTTAAATACTTTGTTTTCTGGCCAGGCAGTGATTGGCGTACTGTTTGATTTTATATAGTATAAATATTCTCTTAGCTTTTTTATTTCTGCCTTCATATTCTGACCTGCAGGATCACCAAATTTTCCAGTCTTTGCTGGGGAGAGGGGGGTGCCTCCCCTTTCTGCCAGGACCTGACTGCCCCAACAGAGTTTATAGCTCTTGGCTCTTCCCTCCTGCTCTACAGGCTTCTGCTTGCTACGCCCACCATCGCCTATGACTTCAGTGCAGCAGCCTTGCCCAGCCCACCACTCAGGCTGGGCAAAGCTGGAGGCCTCCTCAGAAAGCAAGCTTCCTGACTCCAGAGCTGGGCCCCCACAGGAGATGAGATATGCAAGCTTGTTAGGGCTTGCCTCCTGCCTCTCTCATCTCCCTGCAGTGTATTGCGTTATCTCCAGACACTCAGCTGGCCCTTGGCTCCCAGCCTGGTTCCTTTTAACTAGGAAAGGGCAGACCTCTGTGCTGGACCTTCATAGTCTCCTGGCCAGATGTATGGCTATAGTTTTTCGTGTTAGGACAGATCCTCGTGATGGATACAGGTGTGCAGCTTGGGTCAGTGGCCAGTAAAAAGGGCCTTGACCTCCCGAGGCTTGATTGCCAAGGCCTCCTCTGGCCTGCAAGCAAATGGTGTCATTCTTGTGCACCAGATGTGAATTGGGGTGTACACGGGGGCTGAGTCTGACAGAAGAATCAAGAAGGGGGGGAAAAAGCGTGAATACTCATTTTATGCTAACTAAAGCTTTCTTACACCCCTTACTCTTTTCTTTTTTTATTTTATTTTAGAGAGAGAGAGGAAGCGGGGAGGGGAGAGAGAGAAACATTAATTTGTTGTTGCACTTATTTAGACATTCATTGGTTGCTTCTTGTATGTGCCCTGACTGGAGATTGAACCCGCAACCGTGGTGTATCAGGATGGCACTCTAACCAACTGAGCTACCAGGCCAGGGCATTCCATCCTTACTCTTCAGGAGTACCCAGGAAGGGTGGGTTGCAGCTGCAGCGGTATAGACGGCACATGTGTATCCTGGCCTCATAAGGTCTCAGCTTCCAGCTAGATTGCTGTCCTCAGAGGCCTTGCGCCCCAAGGAGCTGAGCATCCTTGACTGTCCCTGTCTCCCTGTCCAGAGTTCCATGGGCTGGATGAAGCAACCCTGCTGCGGGCTCTGCAGGCCCTACAACAGGAGCACAAGGCGGAGATCATCACCATCAGCGATGGCCGAGGCGTCAAGTTCTTCTAGCAGAGACCTGTCTCCCGTCACGCCTTACCTCCCACCCTTCCAGGGCTTTCAAAAGGAGACAGACCCAGTGTCCCCACAGGCTGGATCTGTGACTCCACCAGATTCAAAAGGGCTTCAGTCTAGGGATGGGATTCCCACTTATCCCACGTGTCTGTCCCTGGGATAGGGAGAGGCTGAGGCGCCACCGAGAAAAGATGTGCTTCTCATTGCCCTACCTCCTGTCCTAGATTGTCCCTGAGCCAGGGTCTGTAAACCCAGCACTTTACATGTGTTCACATATGTAAGTACACATACACACGCCTATACAAGCTTCTGTCTCTTCCCCCTCCCACCTCTGTAGCTGCTGTTGCCTCCCCTCTCGGGCTGGTGCTGGATCCTTTCCAGCGGATGGTGGAAGCCCTGGCTGCAGGCAGCCTTCCAGGCAGTTTGAAGATAGGAGGCCCAAGGAGTGGGGCAGTGAGAGGCGGGACCAGACAGTGATTTATGATATTAAAAAGCTCAACCCCACTGCCTGCCTCTGACGTTACTGCTGGAATGAATGGGCATGGGGAGGTCTGTGCACTGTTACCCCTTGAGCAAAAATCCCTGCTTAGAGGAGGGGAGAGAGGCCTATGGCCTGTGTAAATGAGAAGGTCCTCCAGTGCTGGCTGGCTCCAGTGAGCCTGTGGTTTTACATCTGCTGGGTGGGCTGTGTGAGGGAGTGCTGATGGAACACAGCTTGGGGACAGACTGCTTTCTGTCTCTGAAGCAGAGTAACTTAATGGCTTCCCCTTGCCTCACTTCCCCCACCCAAGTCCTGAACCACCCTGAAGCCCCTCCCTCCATCCATCTGGTCTGGGTGAAGTAGTTGAGGCCAAGGAGAGCCGAGGGGGAGTAAACCGGACGTGGACTTCGGTTTATTGGAAACTGGCAAACAGAAGGGGGCGGGGGGTGGGGGGCGGGGAGGAGAGCCCACATAGCAAAAACAGCCACTCTAATCAGGGCCAGGCTGTGGTCAAAGTAGGGAGAGGGAAGGGATGGGTGACCGGGTCCTTGGTTCGGGGGGTGGGGCTCGTTCTAAGGTGCACACACCCATCCCTGTGCAGCCTGGGATGGTGGCGTTGGAGAAAACCAAACCTTTCCATTGACCTCTGGATTGTCAGCCTAGAGCTACTGTGGACAACCAGGAGGGGTGGCGCTATCTTATCTGGGACGTGCAGGCGAATGGTACCCTCCTCCTAACCACCCCCCTTTCTAGGACCAGGAAGCTGAGGTCACATTTCCTTTCTTTAACCAGCATTGTGCCCCCGCCCCAAACAGGTTCGTGCACTCTTACAGTACTGTAGGACACCTCACGGCCTCGCACCAGCTCTTAGGAATGAGCCTGAAGGCGGGTGCGCAGGGAGGGGAGGGGTATCGGCCGGGGGCGGGGCCACGGACGAGGTGGAGCGCTGTGCACCAGAATCCACACCGCTCCTGCTTGGAGGGGGCGGGGCCGGGGGCGGGGCTCCAGGTCTGGCAAGCCGGGGGCTAGGGCCCCAGTAGCTCAGCCCCAGTGCTGCGCACCCAGCCAGTCCGCCTCCTCTCTAGCTGCCGTGCTTACCACCTTGCGGCGTCTGACCCTTCTTCATGCTGGCACCCCCGGCCCCAGAGACCTCGGTCCCCATGTCCCAGGCTGAGGCTGACCTGGCCCTGAAGCCCCCGCCCCCTCCCGCCGCCACTGGGCCGCCCCACCTCGGGCCCCTTTCTCGCCGGGCGCGCCGCTTCTCCGGGAAAGCTGAGCCCCGGCCGCGTTCTTCCCGTCTTAGCCGCCGAAGCTCAGTCGACTTGGGGCTGCTGAGCTCTTGGTCCCAGCCAACCTCACCCGTTCTGGAGCCCCCCGATCCTCTGGACTCTGCTGGGCCAGACCCCACAAGGAGCCCACTTCCTAGCTCCGAAGAGCCCCCCAAGAGCCCGTGGACTGGGAGTGCACCAGTGAAGGCTGCAGACCCTGCGCGTCCAGAGCTCGCGTGCTCTGAAGGAAGCCTGGGGTCCCGGGAACCGCCGAGAGTCCCTGAAGCCTTGGCTCTGGAGCGGCGGCGGGAGCAGGAGGAAAAGGAGGACACAGAGACCCAGGCTGTGGCAACGTCGCCGGACGGCCGATACCTCAAGTTTGACATAGAGATTGGACGTGGCTCGTTCAAGACGGTGTATCGAGGACTAGACACCGACACCACAGTGGAGGTGGCCTGGTGTGAGCTGCAGGTGCGGCTGGATGCCCCCTCGGTGGCATCTTGGGATGGGACCCTTTGAAGGCCTTGGGGTGGGAGACCCAGGGGATAGCAACAAGAGAGGGATGTATTTTTCCATCAAAGATCCAGAGACTCCTGCTCCCACTTGCTCAGATGATCTATGGATCTGACTGGTTCTGGGGTACAGAAAGAGAAACTGAGGCAGGTGGTGTATGGTGGCTCCCTTATGGGTTTGTACATTCTCACTTTAAAGTCTCCATACTCAACCATGGAGAGTAGAAGGTAGGATGGGAAATTGGGTAGTGAGCCAGTTCAGGTATGAGAAAGTGGCTGGCCTCACTGCTCTCCCAGAGTGGTCCCTCTCTTCCTCTAAGTCTTGAGACCCTCAGCGTGGTCCTCCTGTTCCCTCAACCTGGGTCTTTGCAGGAGCCTGGGATGATGGTATCCAGGAGGTGGGGCAGGGTTCTCTCCACTTCCAGAAGATTATGGCTGTTTTGGCAGGATGGGGCCCTCCCAGTCCCCTTCTGGAGCAGTTAGACTTCTAGACTTCTCCACAGTTGGGGGCTGGGGAAGACAAGGAGCTCCGCGGCCCTGGCCTGAATCCAGCCCTGCTCCTCATCCCACTGCCCACTTGGGCTCTCCCTTCCCAGACCCAAAGGTGCTGAGCACCATGGGCTTTAAGTTTGGGCCAGCAGCTTCAGATGCAGACCTGGGAACAGAGCCTGGGGGAAGGGTCTTCCCCAGAGCCTGGCTCTGGGCTTGCCCCTTGCTCCTGCCAGTGCCATGCCCCAGGCTCTAGGCCAGGCTAGAGGTAGCCAAACTGGAGTGGGGGGGGTGGTGGTGTGAGGGAGGGAGATGAGACAGTGACAGGACAGCCAAGGGACAGGGGGTGGTCTGGCATCTGGTCCTTGATCCTTCCTTTTTTTGTACCTCCCTCTGCCTCCTGTCTGGTTCTAGCAGTTCTCAGTTTCTGGGGCTAACCCTCTTGCCAGCCCCAATTCTCTGCCGGCCGTCTGCCCGCTGCCTGCCTGCTGCCAGCCCGCTGCCAACCCCCCGGGCGCCCTCTCCCGCCCCATGGCCTGGCCGGGCGGCCACAAAGGCGCTATTGAGCTCAGAGCTCTTGGACCTTACCGCATAAAGACGCTTGTGTCCAGCGGGGGGGTCCAGGGGGCGGGCCCCAGGCCCAGGATGGGCTTGTTGCTGGAACAGCTTGAGGGGACTGGACCTGGAATTCCGGGTTTACAGCTGGTTAGGCAAGCGATCCCACTGACCCAACCCCATCCCACAGCTTCAACCCTCACGCTTCCCTGTGCCCTATCCCTCCCCTCTCCCTGCGGTCCTGGGCCTGACTTGACCAGGACCCTCATCCCCTACCCCACAGACTCGGAAACTGTCTCGAGTTGAGCGGCAGCGATTCTCAGAGGAAGTGGAGATGCTCAAGGGGCTGCAGCACCCCAACATCGTCCGCTTCTATGACTCGTGGAAGTCAGTGCTGAGGGGCCAGGTTTGCATCGTGCTGGTCACCGAACTCATGACCTCCGGCACGCTCAAGACGTGAGCTCTGCACCTGGTGGTAGTGGTTGGTGGGAGTTGGTGGTGGGAGGTCCCACTGCTTCTGCAATGTCTCTCAGGCTCCTCAAACTCTACATCCAGATTCAGCACCAGGCTCACTATCTCTCACCCACCCCTCCTGTGTCCCTGCCTTGGTGAACAGCAAGATCCACTCAGCACTGCAGCCCAAACTTGGACTTTTCTTTCCCAGACCCAAAGGCACTGAGCACTGTGTGCTTTAAGTTTGGGCCAGTAGTTTCAGATGCAGACTAGGGGACAGAGCCTGGGGGCAGGGCCTTGCCCAGACCCTCCTCTCTGTCTACTCTGAGCATCCTTTACCCCCATCAGCCTATTTTCAAGTCCCTTCTCGTATCTCCCACTCGGCCTTTGCAGCCCCACCTACACCCTCACCTCACTGCCATCTACCTCACCGGTCAGAGACCTGCAGCCCCCACCCCCCAAAGGGTCTTCCCCGACTCTGTCCCTCTCTTCTCCAAGCTATCCAATCTTCCTGCAATCTAGGGTTATCTCTCTGCATTGCAAATCTGACCTTATCACTCCCATTCTTAACCCTTCCAGGTCTCCCACAGCCCTCGGAATAAAGTCACACTTCCCAATCTGCTCACAACCCTTAGGGTCCAGCCTCATCTTCAGCCTAAATTCCAGATGAACCGGAATTCCCAGCACCTCCTCCCACCCTGTTCTGTGGCTTGTCTGTCTCCATGCCTTTGAGTACAGTGTCCCCTCTGCCTGGAAAATCTCCATCCTTCTCACCCTTGAACTCCTACTCATCCTTCACGTTGCAACACAAAAGCTATTTCCTCTGTGGAGCCCTCCCTCACACTGGGGCAGTTAATCATCCCTTCCCGTGCTTCCACAGCATCTTGACCTCAGCCCTATAACTTCCTGTCGACCCACCACACCTCCCGACTCAGTTTCTCCCTGGATCCCAGTGCAGAGCTAGGCTAGAATGCTGGCAAAAGATGCATAGGCGATGGTGCGGGTGGAGCTAGGGGGAATTTCCTGGTTGAGGCTCCCTTCCCTGCCACAACCCTGGCTGTGCACCCTCCCCAGATACCTGAGGCGGTTCCGTGAGATGAAGCCCCGAGTCCTTCAGCGCTGGAGCCGACAAATCCTGCGGGGTCTTCATTTCCTACACTCGAGGGTACCCCCCATCCTTCATCGAGATCTCAAGTGTGACAACGTCTTTATCACCGGCCCTACAGGCTCCGTCAAGATTGGGGACCTGGGCCTGGCCACGCTCAAGCGCGCCTCCTTTGCCAAGAGTGTCATTGGTGAGTCCCACCAGGAGGGTCCTTGCCATTCCTACCTCCCCCGTCAGAATAGAGCCTGGGATCTTCCTACCCCACAGCAAAGTCCTTCAAATTCCATGGAGTTAGAAGACCATGGGGAAAATGGGGAGACCTATGGCATCCCCTCTCCCCCTACTGAGCTGGGGAACGGGTTGACCACTTGCACTCCAGAACTGGAGGGCTGCCTAGCCTTGGTACACCCAAGGGGAGGGACAAGCCAGAATGGAGACCCTGCAGCCTGAGACCTGTTGTGAATCCTACAGGGACCCCGGAGTTCATGGCCCCAGAGATGTACGAGGAAAAGTATGATGAGGCCGTGGATGTGTACGCGTTTGGCATGTGCATGCTGGAGATGGCTACCTCTGAGTACCCTTACTCAGAGTGCCAGAATGCCGCACAGATCTACCGCAAGGTCACCTCGGTGAGAGGAGTGGGGAGGAGGGGGAGTTCCAGGTGCCCTCCCATTTTCCTGTTCCAGCCAGCCCTCAGTCACTGCCCTTTCCCTTAATGAAAACAGGCTAAACACAAAGATGCCCTGGTTTACACGGAAGGATAGTGGACACACACACACACACACACACACACCCCTCCTGTACACACTATTGAGATTAATGATGTGTGTGTGGCGCTCCCTACAATTCCACTTTCAGTCTCTCATCCGATCCTTTCAGCTGCCCTGCGGGGTGGTACAAATGAAAAAAAACAAAAACCTGACTTAGAGGCAGATTTGTTTAAGGTCATTCTGTCCATACGTGGCGGGGAGGAGGGGCAATTGGAATTCGAAATCAAATCTCCCAGTAGCGGGGGAGGTGCTTTTGCAAGTGTTGCTGCCTCCGGGGTATGTGTGGCTGGGGCGGGGGCATGCGACAACTGGCGCACAGAGAGCCGAGGCTAATGAAACCCCTTCCCCAGGGCACAAAGCCCAACAGCTTCTACAAGGTGAAGATTCCCGAGGTGAAGGAGATCATCGAAGGCTGCATCCGCACGGACAAGAATGAGAGGTGTCATGGAGGGGCCCGGTAGGGGTGGGTTGCAAAGATGGGCGGCTGTGGGGCTCAGCTCAAGGCGGCCACGCCCTCAGGTTCACCATCCAGGACCTTCTGGCTCACGCGTTCTTCCGCGAGGAGCGTGGTGTCCACGTGGAGCTGGCTGAGGAGGATGATGGTGAGAAGCCTGACCTCAAGCTCTGGTTGCGCATGGAGGATGCGCGTCGCGGGGGGCGCCCACGGGACAACCAGGCCATTGAGTTCCTGTTCCAGCTGGGCCGTGACGCTGCCGAGGAGGTGGCACAGGAGATGGTGAGCAGAGGACAGACTGCCCTGCAGCAGGCGTGTGAGGGGCCCTGGGGAGGAGGGGAAAGGGGCCCAGCCCACTCTTCTCAGTGTCCCCCGCTCCTCTTTTTTTTCTTTTCTTTTTCCTTTTCTCTTCCCTTTTCCTTTTTTTTTCCCTTTCCTTCTTAACACACCCACACACACATCCTGTGTTCAACACATGGAAGATTTCCTTTTCCTGGACGGACCCTGGGTCCTCCAACCTCCCTGCTTTACTTCCTGCTGAGCTGATGATGTTTCCGGAATGCCCCTCTCTCCAATTTATTGACATTTTTATTTTTTATTTTTTCACACCCCCTCATCTCTTTCTTGTTTGTTTTTTCCTTCTTTCTCTTTCTGCCTCCATGCTCAGAACCATCAGTTTCAGGAAGTCTATCCCTCTAGAGTCAAAATTAAATGTTGCTTTTTCACTTCAGCAGGTCCTCAGTCACAGGACCCTCCACCGTAGGTTCTGTTTTCCACCAGAATGTATTTCTGTCTTTCTCCTCTACTAGACTATAAACTCCTCAAGGGCAGAGACTGTATTTTCTTGATTTTTCCATCCCTGACAGTGCCCAGGGTAAGGAGCTCCTTAAGAGCTTGCATGTACACGTAGCTTTGGGCACGTCCGAAGGCATTTGATCATTGCTCCTGCTCCTACACGGAATGATTTTATCCTGATTTATCCATGAGTCAAAAAGGCTGACTGTCTTGTCCAAGGTGTCAAGCAAGTAAGTGGCAGAGCTGGATCTAAAGACAGGTTGTTCAGCCTTTAAGTCAGGTTGCCCTGCTCTCCCTGCTTTACTTGCCCAGCAAATCTTGTTGAAATGAATGAAGAGATGATAAACGGAAGCTGGTGGTCCAGAGGAGGTATACAAGGGAGGTAGAAGATGTGGGGGAAGAGGCTTGGGGGGCTGGTTCAGGAAGGCCTGAGGGGGAAGGGAGAGAGTATAAGATTTTCAATAGAAGAATGGAAATAGAAAAAAAAAGAGTGGGGAAGCATCTATTGTGGATCTGGGTCAAGAACCTGAGAAAATGCTTGAAATGTGGCGCAGGAACAGGTCTCCATAACGCTGACCTGAGATCAAATCCTGATCCATTACTTACAGGGGTTCTTGACCTTGACACTACTGACATCTTTGTCTTGGGGACTGTCCTGTGCATTGTGAGATGTTGAGAAGAATCCCTGGCTTCTACTTGCTAGATGCCAGTAGCACCTACCCGCAGTTATAACAAGAAGTCTCTAAATATTGCCAAATGTTCCACCCCATCCCTCCAAATGAGAGCAAGTGACTTACTGCATAACCATGAACCGGTCACTTATTTCTAAAATGGGGTTGACAAGACCTCCCTCGGGAGGTTATTGGGAGGTCAATGGTGATAATGTAAGGAGGTGCCAGTTAATGAGTATAGTAGGTGACCAATGAATATTGATTCCCTTCTTCCCATATCCTGGAGGCCCCAAGAAAGTGTTCTGAGGGGTCTTTGAGAGGGGGGTCCCAAACTGTGTTTCTCACCCTCCTATCCCAGGTAGCCCTGGGCTTGGTCTGTGAAGCTGATTACCAGCCAGTGGCCCGTGCAGTACGTGAACGTGTGGCTGCCATCCAACGAAAGCGTGAGAAGCTACGCAAAGCTAGGGAGTTGGAGGCCCTTCCGCCTGAGCCAGAACCCCCACCAGCAACTGTTCCCATGACTCCTGGTCTCCCCAGTTCCTTCCCACCTGAGCCTGAAGAGCCAGAGGCAGACCAGCATCAGCCATTTCTCTTCCGCCATGCCAGCTACTCATCTACCACCTGTAAGTCACCCCTGACCTTGGGACTGAGGTCCCAGAACCCTTGGCCTCTGCCCCCCACCCAGAAGTTCACCCCAGCAACACTGTCACTTACCCTGTCTTCCACATCTAGCTATCGAGTTCTTTCTGGACAACTCCAGGCCCCTCCTTGTTCAGGCAGCCCCTGTGCTTTGCCACCACTCTCCTTTATTTCCCCTTTTTTGATCCCCCACCCCACCAGCGGATTGCGAGACTGATGGCTACCTCAGCTCCTCCGGCTTCCTGGATGCCTCAGACCCTGCCCTTCAGCCCCCTAGGGGGGTGCCATCCAGCCCCGCTGAGTCCCATCTCCGCCTGCCCTCGGTGAGAGGGGGTCACATGGGGGGCTCCCAGCCATTCCAAGCCTATGACCTATCTCCCTCCTTGTGAAATCCAACCCCACAACTTGGCCCCATGTCCCTGGAAATCCACCACTCTTGTCCTTGTCTTCCTTAATTCCATCTCCCTAGTACCTCAGCATCCTTGAAACCATCTCCCTACATCGCAACAGGGATCTTTCCCTGATCTTAAGCACCCATATCCTATTACAGGCTTTTGCCCTATCTATTCCACGTTCTGGCCCTGGCAGTGACTTTTCCCCTGGAGACAGGTAAGTTCTGGTATGAGTTGGGGTGCCAGGGTGAGACATATGGGGCTTTGGGGTCTCAGTGTCTACTCTGACACTCCTTGTCTCTCCTTTTCCTTTTGTAGCTATGCCTCAGATGCAGCATCAGGCCTTAGCGATGTGAGTGAAGGGATGGGACGGATGAGAAGACCCCTAGGCAGAAATCTCCGGCGCAGACCTCGATCTCGACTTCGGGTCACTAATGTAAGGTCACAAGAGATGGGGAACAGCCTTCAGGGCCAGGAGGGAACTGTCAGGAGGATGTGGAGGTCAGCCAGAAAAAGGGAGTAGCAGCGTGTGACTGCTACCCAAGTGGCAGCCAGTTTTAATACCAGACTTTGGGAGTAAGGTCTGCTTCTCTTCAATTCCAGTCCAGCCATATCGCTTGGTTGGAGTGGAGTGGGGACACGTGATGATCACAGAGAGCTTGACCTCCTCCCTTTTGCTGAATTTAAATCTGAAGGTCTCAGACCAGAATGACAGAGTGGTTGAGTGCCAGCTACAGACACACAACAGCAAGATGGTGACCTTCCGATTTGACCTGGACGGGGACAGCCCAGAAGAGATTGCAGCTGCCATGGTGAGGGGGAGAAAGATGAGGACTGAATCTTTGGGTCTGGGACAAGAGTGTTCCTCCTGAAGTTCCCTGGTGCGGAACCGCCCCCCTCCCCAATTCCCACCGTTCAACAGCAAGGGTTGTTAAAGCGCTGTGTGGCACTCGGCACAATGTCGCTGAAGAAATCTTTGTTTTGGAGGGGATTTGTTTATCCAGTGGGGTTCGGATCCTCAGCTGGAGCAGGTTGAGACCAACACAGAGTGTACACAAGTGCTATAGTGAAGTACTTGCTAGACACGTGATACTGTGGCTGTAAGTAAAGGATGGGCTGGGGCAGGAGGGGGAAGAGGTAGGACTTACGCAAAGTCTGACAGATGGGTAAGAACAGCAGTGAAGGACGGAAGGGGCGTGTCTAGTAAGGGTTCAGCGTGAGCGAAGGCACAGAACTAGGGAGTGACTTGGAATATGGTGATGGGAGGGCTTCATGAGGAGACCACTGGAATTAAGGGTTCCAACAGGAGCCCTTCTGGAAGCAAGGTTGGGCATGTAGAGTGGGCCTGGATTATAGATGGTCTTAAGAGTTAGGCAGAGTGGTCCTGGCTGCGTAGCTCAGTTGGTTAGAGCATCATCCGGATATACCAAGGTTACGGGATCAGGCCCTGGGCAGGGCATGTACAAGAGTCAACCAATGAATGCATACGTGGGTGGAACAACAAATCGATACACCTCTCCCTCTCTCTCTCTCTCTGTCCCTTTCCCTTTCTCTCTAAAAATCAATACATTTTTAAAAATCCAGTTTCTTACAAAAAAGTTAGGCAGAATGTAATATGGTGAGAATAGGTTTTAAGAAAATCAATCTGCCATGGCATGTGTGAGTGGGCCCGGGGTAGGAAATCCAGTTGGCAGGTGGGTACAGAAAGCCAGGTGTGGACTAGAAAGAAGAGATTATGTGGGAGGACAAAGGGGGTATCAGGAAAATAAATTCCTCTGTAACACAGTTATTTATTGACATAGTACAATGCACAGTGTAGATGTTCAGTAAATATTTGCTGAGTTGATATGACAGGGTGTTAGGGAGAGGGGATATCAAGGGTGACTTTTAGTATGGAGGAACTGTTGGGAGTAGACCATCAAAGGAGAGAAGTTGGAAACGAAGGTGGGCCTTTTTAGGAGTCATGCTGAGCCTGAATGGCGAACAGTCAAGATAGGATTCTCCATAGAAGCAAGAGGTGGTCAGGAAGGGCTAGAGAGAGAGGTGGATGCAGGAGTCGTCAGCACGGAACTGAGAGTGAAGGGAGATGGGCCTGCAAAACTGGAGGCATAGAAGACGGAGGATGTGTCTCAGTGAACACCTCAGAGGACACAGAGATGGAGCCTGAGAGGTAGGGGGAGCCCTGAAAGATGTTAGTAAAAGCTGAGCAAGGACAGAGTTTCAAGGAGGTGGCATAGGGTGGCACAGGCTTAAGGCAAGATTACACTGTGGGCTTTCATCAGGAGAAGGTCGCCATGGGAGGACAGTTGGGTGGAGCGAGGGCGGCGGACGTTAGCCTCTGGGGTGAAGGAGGGCATGGAATGGGAGAAACCTCAGGCACTCTCTTCTGGAAAACTCTATTGTGTCATTCACCTTGTGTCCAGGACAAAGACAAAATGTCACCTGGCACGCAAGCTTATCACCTCCCACTTGGCCCTTCCAGAATCTTTCCTCCAGTCACCCTAGTTTCTCAATGATTCTCTGAAGAAGCTGGTGCTTTTCTGTTTCTGCCTCCACCTGCTCATGGGTCTCTCATGTCTTGCCTGAGAGCTTTCTCTACTTAAATCTGATCTTGCACTTTTGCCCCCAAATCTTTAGTGGCTCTTTGTGGTCACAGAGTAAGGTCCAAATTCTGGAATATGGTCTCGAAAGTTCACAGCACTCTCAGCTATACTCAAGTCTGCTCTGTGTTGTGGATGTGCCATGCCTTTCCGTGCCTCAGAGCTCTTACTCATGCTGTTCTGTCTTGCTACACTGCCCTTCTCTTCCCGATGGATGAGCAGTGTGGGACAGAGGACAGGGTAGGCTTTTACGTAAGACCTGAGTTCAAATGCAGCTCTCTTATTCAGTGAACTTGGGCAAGTTTCTTAACTTCCCTGAACCCCAGGTGCTCATCAGCAAAATGTGGGTGATAATACCTATTCTGCAGGATGTTCTGATGTAATTTATGAGATGTGATATAACACATAGGGGAAGGAACATGACATGTAATACACGGGAAGTGTCCATACATGACAGGTTCTCAGTAAAGGGTTGTTTTCTTACTCATCCTTCAAGGTTCAGCTCTGCGATGTCATCCCAGCTTCCCCGTCTCCCCCTCCTCCCTCTCCGAGGTGGTCTGACCTGTTCTCTCTTTGGAATAGCAGTTTAAAAAGTGGTTAAAAAAACACATAAAATGTGCCTTTTTAACGCTTTCTAAATAAACAGCTCATGAACATTAAGTATATTCACACCGTTGTGAAACATCTCAAGAACTTCTTCATCTTGCAAATCCAGAGCTCTCTACCCATTAGACACTAGGTCTCCCTTTCCCTTGCCCAGAGTAGCATTCCTATCTGTCCCTTGATCACAAACACCGCGGGCTGACTTGCAGTAGATTGACTTCTGTATATATGTGTCTCTTCCACTAGATTTTGGGCTTCTCGAGGACCAGGACCTTGTTTTTGCTTCACTGTATTCCTCACAGTACCTAGCACAGTGCCTGACACGTACTATGTGCTCAATAAGTGTGTACGGACTTGAATGTTACATTTACCATTTATTGCCTTACTTTTACCTAAGTGTGTATGTGAGTGTGCGCACAAGCACGCCTGTGTGGCATACTTTATAAGCCCTATGAGAGCAGGGATTGTGTCCAAAAGTATGTGAGGCAATAGGGGAAAGAGCTTGGGCTTTGGTTGTAGACAGATCTGCGTGCGAACCCTGTGATCTTAGGCAGACCGAACTTCAGCTGTGTGAGCATTGGCTGTCTTTACTCTGTAAGGGGGTATCAGTGCAGACCCTGGCAAGCTGTTGCTGGGTGAAATGTAGTAAGATATGTAAAGCCCCTGGTGTATACACGCATCCTGTGAATTCAGCTACTTTCCTCTAAGCCGACGATTTTCAGCTTCTTTCATTTCATGGCACGCATAAACTAATTCCTAAAATTCTGCAGCACACCAAAAAACATGTTATATTTTTTTGCCAGTCTGAACAAAATAGGTATAATTTTGGGTTTTTGTTTTTTTTTTTAAAATAGGTATAATTTTGATCCATTCACACTGGACAGCTATTACTGTCGTGGCTGTTGTCATTTTTTTAATTTGATGATTCTAAGGTAAAAGAGGTCAGTGCCCCCGACTAAACAGCCAGGTATTACATGTTTCAAAGATTCTTGCGGCACAGCAGCTGAAAATCGCTGCTCTCAGCCGTAGGTGAAAGTAGCTAATAGCACACAGTGCCTGACATGCAGTAGATGCTTATTAAACACTTGTTTTAGGTTGGTGGTTGGCAGAAGTGCTGAGGTGAGGGGCTGGCTTTTAAAGATTGGGGCAGGGGACAGAGATGAGTGGGTAACTGAGCCCTCCCTCCCCTTCCTGCTGACCTTCGCCAGGTGTATAATGAGTTCATTCTGCCTTCGGAGCGAGCCGGATTCTTGAGCCGGATTCGGGAGATTATCCAGCGAGTGGAGAGCCTGTTGAAGAGAGACACTGGCTCTGTGGAGGCTGCTGAAGACCCCCTGGGCCCTCAGGTCAGACCCCTAGGACACCTCCAGGGGCAAACGGACTCTCTGCTCCAGGCTTCACTACTCTCTGCCTCACCAGTCGCCTTGGATCTAACTTCTCTCCATCTCTGGGAACTAAAGCAGCGGCTGTTAGCCTCTGATGAAAGCCATGGACCCTTGCTCTAGAAAAACGTGTTCAATGCATACTCTTCTTTCAATGCATTATTTTGAAATAATTGCAGTCGTACAGAAAGCAGTTGCAAGAATTGTACAAAGAACTCCTTGATACTTAGCTTATGTTTGCCAATTGTTTTGCCACATTTGCTTTCTTTCTCCTTCCCCCTCTACCTGTGTGTGCACATTTTTCTTCCTGAACCACCTAAGTTGCAGACATTATGCCCCTTTACCTCTAAATATCTCAGCAATACATTTTTGAATTCCTGAAATACATCTGTGGACTCCTGGAGGTCCGTGAGTTCTAGCTTTAACAACCCCAGTCTGAAACCTCCATCTAAGACCAGGCTCTTCCCCACTGTGACTGTGGGCCCCCTTCTCTCTCTCAGGAGGAGCCAGTACCGTTGCCTGCCCTCCCAGGCCCCCTCCCCAACCCATCTGGTGGTATGTACTGAGTTCTGTCCCTACTCCTCCCAGCCCTTGGGTTGCTCCCGGGAAAGGCACAGAAAATGGAGGACTGGGATTTCAACACACCTTCCTTCCCAGCAGAGCTGCAGAGCAGTAGCTCCCCGGAGCATAGCAGCTGGGCAGCCTTCTCAACCTCCCCATCTTCTCCTGGAACCCCTTTGTCTCCTGGAACCCTATTTTCTCCTGGGACCCCTGTTTTCCCAAGTCCCATCTTTCCCATCACTTCTCCCCCATGTCATCCCAACCCCTCCCCATTGTCCCCAGTTTCTTCCCAGGTCTCAGATCTCTCTCCATACCCCCCCAGCTCTCCACTTCCATTCTCCTCCAGCACATCCCAGTTTTCAAGTCCATCTCAGTTTCCACAGAGTTCTGTCCTTTCTAGTTCTCCACCTACCTTCTCTCCCAGTTGTGCCCCAGTCACTCTTATGCCTCATCCCTTTCCTCCATGTTCCTCCGCTTCTCCCCTCCCCTCCACCACAGCGGCCCCTCTCCTCTCTCTGGCTAGTGCCTTTTCACTGGCTGTGATGACTGTGGCCCAGTCCCTGCTGTCCCCCTCACCTGGGCTCCTTTCCCAGTCTCCTCCAACCCCTCCTGGTCCCTTACTGAGCCTGCCCCCTTCCCCTCCCCTCGCTCCCTGTGGCCAAGAAAGGCCTTCACCTTTGACAGCTGAGCTGGAGAGTGAGGTGAGTAGGAAACCAAAAGGGATGATTAAGGGGGCTCCATCTTGGATCACTCCTCTCCTGATGGATCCGCACTTTGTAGGCCTCCCCAAATCCTGCTCGGCCACTCCTGGGTGAAGCCAGACTGGCGCCCATCTCTGAAGGTGAGGCCTCTGACCACTGACCTTCCCCTTTCCATTATCCTCAACCCACTTTATGTACCACCACTGACTTCTCTCCCTCCGTCCATGACTCCCCCCTTGTTTCTCTACAGAGGGAAAGCCCCAGCTTGTTGGGCGTTTCCAAGTGACTTCATCCAAGGAACCAGCTGAGCCGCTTCCCCTGCAACCAACATCCCCAACTCTCTCTGGTTCCCTGAAGCCTCCAACCCCTCAGCTGTCCTCAGAAAGCTCAGACACAGAGGATAGTGCTGGAGGTGGACCAGAGGCCAGGGAGGCTCTGGCCGAGAGTGACCGTGCAGCCGAGGGCTTAGGGACTGGAGTTGAGGAGGAAAGGGACAGTGAGAAGGAACCCCAAGTTGGGGACAGCCCCCCACCCCTGAGCCATCCCAGCCCAGTGTGGATGAACTACTCCTATAGCAGCCTGTGTCTGAGCAGTGAGGAGTCAGAGAGCAGTGGGGAGGATGAGGAATTCTGGGCTGAGCTGCAGAGTCTTCGGCAGAAGTGAGTCTGGGGAGGACAGAGGACAAGTGGGCTTGGGAGAGCAGTATGCAGCTCGCCCCCTTATGCTCCTGGTGCATCCTTAGGCACTTGTCAGAGGTGGAGGCTCTACAGACACTACAGAAAAAGGAAATCGAGGACTTGTACAGCAGGCTTGGGAAGCAGCCCCCGCCGGGTATCCTAGCCCCTGCTGCTATGTTGTCCAGCCGCCAGCGCCGCCTCTCCAAGGGCAGCTTCCCCACCTCCCGACGCAACAGCCTGCAGCGCTCTGAGCCTCCAGGCCCTGGTGAGACTGCAGTTGCCAGGCTCCCATCTTTCCCAAGTCCCCTTCCCTAGTGATGCAGCTTTCTTCCAGGCCCTGAGGGTCTGCCCTTGCTTTGAGGGGGGACTAGCCCCTCTCTGCCCACGGCCCCTTCCCTCACTCAGTGCTCTCCCTCCCCATCCTGCACCCAGGCATCATACGAAGGAACTCCCTGAGTGGCAGCAGCACCGGCTCCCAGGAGCAGCGGGCAAGCAAGGGGGTGACATTCGCCGGGGATGTTGGCAGGATGGTGAGGGCAGGCCCGAGGGAGGGAGAGCCCAGGGAATGGTTAACTGGCTGCAGCTGCACCCGCCTCCCACCCCGGCGGTTTCTTCAGTGCTTTTTCTTCTCCCTCCAGTGAATTCAGAACAGAAGCCACGTGTTTCCCCTCCACCAGGACCCACCGTGGAGCTCGTGCTCTCAGAGTCTGCTGGCCAACACAACTCTGTGAGGAAGACCTCAGCACCGAGGGAGTAGAAGGACAAAGGGGCATGGAGAGTGCTGTTCCATTACAGGGAGAGCCAAACACGTGAGAACTATCTGCTGTGTGTAGAGGTATAAATTCTGCAGCCTACCAGCCTCATCCCTGCTGCCTCCCCAGCCAAGAGTCAACCACTAAGCAATCCCACCCAAGTGCAGATGCTTCCAGAGGGCACACTCCCAGCTGGGCAAGTGGACAGAGTGTTCTCACACCAGAATTAGCAGCAGCCAATAAAAATGCTGGAAACCAAGACTCTAAATCTGTATCTGTCAGGCTTTCAGAACTGGGGGCAAAGGCTTGTGGAATAAGGAAGGGGAGGACCTAGAAGGGACTCTCCTCTCACAACAAAAGGCAGGGATAGAAACTGCCCAGCCTTCTGGTTTCCTGCCAGCAGTTCATGAGGAAACTACACGGTTAATGAACCACATCCCCAAGCTGAGATCCCATCTAGATCCCACCTTAGGTCTACATAGGCAGGCCCCAGTGGAAATTAAAAACTGAAAGCTGTTTGTCCCTCACCCTTCATCTACTTTTCTCTCCAGGCGGCGGGAAAAGGCAGTAAAGTTGGAACAGTGTGTTGTTCTTAAGGGTAGAGGACAATGAGTGACCTTTCTCTCCCCTCCCCCTAAGATGTGGTTCAGTCTCAAAGAGCCCAGTGACCCACCATGAGCTGTCCCTTAAATCAGGTGGAAAGATCTCACGGAAAAAGTAATTCTAGTTAAACATTTATGGCTCCCTGGGGCGATGCCACTGCTGCAGCTACTGCCTGTGGAGCTTTTTAGCATGAAGTGTCAGCCCCAACGCACTCACCTGACTCCAAGAGAGATGACTCAGTTTATTATTCTCAACCTGGCCCCATCTTTCCTCACACATCCAATACTGCACAGAGTTGCCACACCCACTCCCACAACAGCCCACCTCTGGTCCTCCTTCCTCCCAGGCCCTGGGAGGTGAGGGGGATAAATCACCAAATCAGAAAGCCTGGGAAAAGCCAAGGTTGGGTACCTTTCAAAGAAAAGAAAAAAACAAACTACGAGAAGGGCTCAGCGGCGGCACAGTGAGTGTGAGGTGGGCAGTGTTCCCTTGACAACGGGCAAATGCATAAATCCACAGCTTCTTGGGCTGAATCACCGTCCGAGGTAAGGTGGCCAGCAAGGCTGTGAGCAGGCTTCAACTTCGACAAGGTCATGGGGCATCATCCGTCATGTGAAGGGGTTCCAGCAGGTTGGAGATGTGCAATGCCCATCTGGATCAGGGTCCAGATGCCCTTTCCCTAGCTCGGGCTCGAGCAGCTTTGACCTCATCCTCCAGCTCATCTAGGAAATGCTCCTGGGACACTGAATAGAAGGTGTAACCATCTGTGGAGGTGGGTTAGGGGAAACCACTTGGAATATGCACATTCCCTTTTCCCAGACTTGCTTCCACTACACTTGTTAATGTCTCACCCTCCCAAATCAGTGATTTATTCTTCTGCCCTCTGTTCTTCCGAGCCCTGACCCCGACTCCGTTATTATTAATAAATTATATTAAAAGAACACCTTGAAATCACAAAGTAATGTGCATTACATGTCTGAGTTAGTGTTAGGTTTTCAGGTTCTTTCTACCACCCCCACACCGCCCCCTACATGCCTCTGCTCCCCGCCCCCCTTGCCCCCATATGTGGTTTTCCTGAATCCACAGTAGAGACGGATACAAATTGCTAACACCACGGCCCCGATGCCCAGGCCGGTCACGATGTTCCGGGTCCGCCGCTGGGGCAGCGTCTTCTGCCACTGGGCGAACTGCGTCTGCCGCATGAATTGCAGCTGCGCGGGAGTCAGCTTATCTCGAGTCGGGTCGATACGCTGGGCCAGAGGGGCCTGTCCACTCTTAGCATCGACAGGGTCGCCAGCTCCGGGGGCCGCCATATTGCCGCTCCTCGCTTCGCACTGTGGGGGCGCAGAGTTTGCTGGGAATAGCAGTCTTTGGCCACCGCAGGGGTCGCTGGGAGCTGTAGTCCGCGGGGTTTTTTTTTTGTTTGTTTGTTTGTTTGTTGGTTGGTTTTTTGTTTTAAACCGATGGAGCGCGGCTCTTGGCCTTAGGGGATGGGCGGGAGAGACGGGAAGAGGCCGTGCTTTCTGATTGGCTGAGGCGTCCGCGGCGGTTGGCGCCGGAAAAGACCGAGGAGGGCTCGAGGCTGTGGCGGGAACTGCGTTTTCCTCGGACTTGAGGCGAGGGCACGCACAGGGGACGGGAAAACGAATCCAGAATCGGGGCAGAAGGCTGCGGAGAGAAGCTACGGGGATCGCTTTATGCCTCCAGTGAGCCTTCTGGGTGTCCAGAAAGGCTTCTGAAAATGGACGGATCTGCGAGACCAAGATTGGCCTCTCTCAGTGAATTTCAGTTTGGCGCTGTGGCTACAGAGACGATCGAAGACGCTCTGCTCCACCTGGCCCAGCAGAATGAGCAAGCGGTGCAGGAGTCTGCGGGGTGGATGGGCAGCTTCAGGGAGACCCGGATCGTGGGTGTGAACGCCGGGCCAGGGAGCGGGTTTAGGGGAGCCCCGGGCATCTGTCTTTGAGGCGCCGACCTTGAGATTTAGTTTATTAGCTCAAATAAGTTACTGCAGGCCAGGTGCTGGGGATAGAGGGATGAGCAAGCCACACTAGTACCCCACCCTCGATTTCCACTTGTGTAAAAAGATAAAGAGATGAAGCAGATCTGTTTTCAAACCACATAGATAATCCCTGGCGAATATTAGGACAAATCTGCAAATGCCGCGGCCCAAGTACGGTCAGATTAGTGGCATACTGGATAAAACAAGCCTTCGCGGGGATGGGGAGGAGTGAGGGGGTGAGGCGGGGGCGGGAGGAATGAAAGCAGTCCTCCCCGCGTTGTGGCACTGGAAGCGGACCGTGGGGGAAAGAGGACATTTTGGTTGGGAAGGATAGTAAACGGAGTCCGCGATTCTAGCACAAGTAAAGCGATGGAAGTAGGGCAGCTTAGACTAAGTGTGAGTAGATGAGCCCAGGGTGGCCGGGGCATTTGTTAAAAGTAGTTGAGATCGAGATCAGAACGGTAGTTTGGAGACATTGTGTGTGGAACTTCGCCTGCCGAGGTGAGGAGTTTATACCTAGCTCTGCAGGAAAACAAGGCAGTGACGGTGTTTCCAAAAGGGTGTGAGGCGACTGTGACCTCTGCTTCGGAGACATATTCTGGCTGCGCCCTGAAGGCTGGACTGGGGGAGGGAGAGGTGGGGGCTGGCCGACCCGGAGTCTGTGTTAGCAGTTCGGGTGCCAGGCCTGAGGGAATTTCAGGGAGGGTGGACTGAGAACATTTCGGGGGTAGAACACAGGGTTCCAAAGTGGGGGAACGGAAGAAGTGAAGAAGGCAAAGATGACTAGGCCGAAGAGCTGAGCCTAGGGGACTGGGAATACAGTGGTGCCATTAAGGGTAACACGCACAAACGTTTAAAAAAATAAAGCAGGAGGGACTGCGACCTTGGTTTGTGAAAGATCATCGCTTTGGTTTTGATCGGCTGAGTCTCAGGTGCTTGTAACATAAAGGAAGTTTCCTAGCAGGCTGTTTAAAACATCAGGAGAGAGGTCAGAACTAGAGATGAAGGTTTGGGAATTATCTCCATGATGATACTGTTGAAACTGTGGCAGAGGGTGAACTCCTAGAGGGAGAGAAGAGAGGGTCAAGGACAGTTCCTCGGGAAACATTTTGTGTTCAAGAAATTGGAGTAGGAAGAAGAGTCACGAAGGGAATAAAAGGAATAAAAGGAGGGGTTTGGGAGACGGGAATAGGACCAAGAGGCCTTTGGAAGCCAAGGGGAGAGTGGCAAGAAGGATGATGGTCCGCAGTTTCAGATGCTGCAGGGATGTGAACAACAGGAATGGGATGGCCGAGGGGCCATGGCATTTAACAATCTGGACATATTTACTCGCCTTTGAGACAATCACTTCAACAAGTTGGATAAAGTAGAAGCCAAATTGCAGAACACTAGGAAGTGAGTGATGAAGTGGAAGCAGCAGGTATAAGCTAGGTTTTCAAAGAAATTAGAGAGATAAAGCCCTAGCTCAAGAGTCTAGAGGGGGAGGGTCTTTTAGTTAATAGTAGATCTGAGTATGTTTGTAAGTGCAGGAGGTGGAGCCAGCAAGGGAGAGGTGTAACCCTTATCCATTGCACCTACCTCAAGCTCAGTTTTCTTGGCAAATTAAAATGGAAAGTAGAAACAATTGCCTAGATAATTCAGACCAAAACCAAACCAAATGACAGAGAAAACAAAAAAAGGAAGCCTGAACTCCAACAAATGAAAGGACTAGCTAATAACGCAATTATTCTAGAGTATTTCACTTAATTGCTTAAGCTATTTCTCTTCATTGGACACCGCTAGCAGAGCTTTATTTAGTTTCTGTAATGATGAGGTTTTGTACATATACCTATGTGTGCTGTGTGTCGAGTAGATTGTTAATTCTCTTGTGCTAGCTTGACTTATAGTTCTTTTCTAAGTCAAATTTTCTTTGAAGACACACTGTAATTTGTGTGTAATTCTTTGCTGATCAGTGCTAAGTTCCCAGTTCTGCGGCTTCCTTTATTGAGAACTAACATTTACCCTTGTTTCCACCCTCTAATGATATTGCAAACTAAATAAAATTCTATCTGGGGTGGTTCTTTCAAAGAGAAACAGGCAGCCTCAAACCTTGCCAAGGTATCTTGCCCTTTCCACCTTCCCAGTGACTTCCCCACCGCCCAAATTGGGCTCTGTTCCCTGATTTGGAGGATATTTCTTCAGAACAAGCCACTCCACTGTAACAAACGTGCTCCTGCGGGGAGGCTCAGCTACCACCCATTTACCCAACAATCTGGTGGCGGAGAGATGATGTCCAGCTGTAAGGCGAATGGTGTTTGTAAAGCAGTGGGAGTTCTCCAGAGGGTGGTTACTAAACAAACAGTATTATAAAGAATATTGAAGCTCCAGGGGGGACCTTTCTGTTCCCATCAACATTCCACTGCAAACAGAATATAGGGGTGGGGGCTTTTATTCATCCCAGAATCTCTCTTGAAGCTGAGGGTTCCCAGCATGGTGTAGAGGCCCATTAGACCAGCTGGTATGTTTGTGTGTAGCTGGCTAAGCCTTTTATCAGCCGAGACCGACAGGGAGCTTCCAGGGTCACTGAGGGGCCTTGGTAAGCCCTGGTCTTTGGCACCCTGTCAGTCTCCTTTTCATGCCTCTGATCTGCCCATTGGCACCAAAAGGAGCCAAGCTCAGCTTGGGTTGTTTCAGTCTCATCTTTCTCACCTCCTGACCCTCTTCCCTTACCCCCATCGTGGCTTTTACTCAATGCCAAGAGTTCACAGAGTGGTTCTGGTTGCACCTTGTGAATTAGGCTCTTCTTTCCTGTTTTGGCAGAGTTTGTTTTTCTCCTGGCTGAACAATGGTGTCTGGAGAAATCTGTGAGCTACCAGGCTGTAGAAATCCTAGAAAGGTAAAGCCCTGAGCATAAGGCCCTTGCAAATGGTGCCTCTCAAAATGGCTAATGTACCCAAGTCTTAAAAAAAAGAAAAAAACAGAACTAATTGTCCCTTACTATGAGACCTGGTTCTGTACCCTCCTCTATTGCAAATGTGAGTTTATTGCCAGCGATTGCTATTGGAGAGGGTAAGAAGTAGCACACTTTGAAGCAGAAACTCCTTTTAGTTTGAGTGAGTGTGGGCTGTTTAATCTCCCCCTTCCCTTCTTTATAGGTTTATGGTTAAGCAGGCAGAGAATATCTGCAGACAAGCCACAATCCAGCTAAGAGATAAGACAGAAGCTCAGAACTGGAGGGCTCTGAAAGAGCAGCTTTTCAACAAGTTTATCCTGCGTCTTGTGTCATGTGTTCAGCTGGCAAGCAAACTTTCTTTCCACTACAAAGTAAGGAGCTGGGGTGGCTCACGGGCACCTGAGTGTTAGAAAGAAACCAGCTCAAAGGTGACTGTGAAAACCCCCTGCTAGGCTAGGCGGTACTACTCAGGTGGAAATTCCTGGGTGCAATTATGCTTCCAAAGCACACCTCCCATGCACGCACGCAGGCACGCGCGTGTGCACACACACGGTCACACAGAGGCAGTTATTAAATAGCCTGAAGTTCTGTTCCCAAAGTATAATTGCTGGACAGATGCCATTATTCATACAGGTCACCTTTTTTCTCCCCTTGAACTCAAGGACAGTTTAGATAAAATGTCTGAATTGCCAACACACCTATCAGTATTAAAGGCAAATACTCCATTTATAAAGGATAAAACTTTTCCACATCATTACCCAATGCCTATACAACAAAATATTGTTCGTTCAACAAATATTTATTGTCTTCCACGGCCAGATGCTGCACTAGGTGCCATGGCTGCAACAGTAGAAATATCGTCTGTACTCTCAAGGAACTTATTATCCAATGAGAGAAGACACACAGGCAAATGATGTGGGAAAGTGTTCTGATTAGTGTACACACAGAGGGCTATAAATGTAGCTTATCAGCCTCGGAGAGTTGAGGAAGTATATTTGGAGAAAATGACTTCTTGACAGGGGAGGAGGGGTGAAAGGTGGGTTGACCCTAAGGGAAGAGGGGGAGGGGTTGAGGGAAGCAGGGAGAGAGCAAGGGGAAGAAAGGGAGATCCAGACATAGGCAACAGCATGTGTGGAGATCTCGGTGGGTTTGGGAACTGCACGTTCTCTATGACAAGCACTGAGTATAAGGGGTATTACCAAAAGGGAAGACAAGCTGAAGGCTTGGGCTGGCCTGGAAGGGCTTTGATACTCTGCCAATTTGTACAGTCCTTACCCTGACACACTTTTCTCCCCCTCACTGTTTTGTTTCCCTTTGCTCAGATAATCAGCAACATTACAGTCCTGAATTTCCTCCAGGCTCTAGGATATCTACACACTAAAGAGGAACTGCTGGAGTCAGAGCTGGATGTTTTGAAGTCCCTGAACTTCCAAATCAATCTGCCTACTCCCTTGGCATATGTGGAGATGCTCCTGGAGGTTCTAGGTACTGGTGTCAGGGATGGTGGGTTGGAGTCTTCCATAGAAGACAGTAAGAATATACCCAGGGATCTGGGGGCAGTGGGCAGAACCCACCGATGCGGAACAGAAGGAAGCCTATAATGACTGAGGACAGTGCTCTCTCTGGTACTTGTCAGGGAAAGAAACTTAGGTCTCAGCACCTGGCTTCTGTTTGGACTCACTAGATGCTCTCACTGGCTCAACGAGTTAATTTATAGAGAGGCATGAGCTAAGAGGGGGAAAAACAAATATACTCTGATTGTATATGGAGATTTCTCCCTTTCCCTTTGTCCTTTGAAACTGACCTCCAACTAAAGAGGTTTCTTACAGTAAAGCAAAGCAATCAGGAAGCACATTAGCAGCTCAACGTTTTATGTTACATTAACAACTGCGACTATGATCAGAAAAGACCCGCATAATGCTCTCTACCATGCCCACACTCCATCTAGGATACAACGGCTGTTTGGTCCCAGCCACACAGCTGCATGCAACCTGTCTAACCCTGCTCGACCTAGTCTATCTCCTGCATGAACCCGTTTATGAGAGTCTGCTGAGGGCCTCAATTGAGAACTCCACACCCAGTCAGCTGCAAGGGTAAGGCAACTCCTTTAGTGCAGGTTCCTTCCAGAAACAGAGTCCAAATGTAGCGTGAGAACATCGTGCATAGAATTGACCTGGCAAGGCATCCAGTCCACAGATAATCTGCACAGGTTATCTGGTTCAAATTAACATCCGGTATGTTGTTTGGATGCAGATGACTGAGCCCAATCAGCAAAACCCTAATTGTTTTTACTTTTACATTTAAATGACTTCAAGTAATTATTTCCTAGTTTTCTTTAGAGCTGTTTATAATTTGAGATTACTGGACTGTTTTTGTAGTCACTTGGGAAAAAAGGCCAGTCACAAGGTTGCAACTTGGACAAAAGTGTTTGATTACTGTAAAGTCAGAATGGTAAAAAGCCTCACATTTACATTTGTCAGGGACACAGAAGGAACAACAAAAGGCCTAGAAACCATTCAGACAGGAGGCTCCTGTTTTAATCCCAGTTGACTTAGTGTGTGTGTGTGTAGGAGGGGGAGGCTGGGAGAGGGGTAAATTAGCTATTACTTGACCTTTCCTTTCCATGTCTAAAAATTCCAAAATGACCAACATAAACAACTATTGAAGTTCCATGATCGTAAGATTTAGAAGATCGAATTTCATTCTAACTCCAAAATTAATCACAGTTTTGATCATTCAGGGAAAAGTTTGTTTCAGTGAAGGAAGACTTCATGCTACTGGCAGTAGGAATCATTGCAGCAAGCGCTTTCATCCAAAACCACGGGTGCTGGAGCCAGGTACGCACCACTGAGCAGGCGCAGCACGGTCCGAGTGCACTTAATAGAAAGCATTCTCCCATTAGTGAAAGGAAGACAACCTATAAAGGACAGGTGCCAAGACCCAGGATTAAGATGAATGAGCAGCATATGGGAGAGGGAAAAACTAAGTTAGGACTGAAAAGTGTTCTCCAGTTTTCCTCTTATGAAACTGGAAGTGGAGGTCCAAGTTCCGCTCGTTCATTTCCTTTTATTGGACTTCACCACAATCCGCTAACCGATAATCTGCTATCACATTCAAGTCCAATAAATATATCTTCCCAAATAGAGAAAATGTCAAGGCTCAAATGTCCCTCTCACATTTCACAAAACTTATCTCCTGCCGAGTGAAATGTCTAGCAGAAACTTTCCACACTAAGGCCGTCAGGGCAAAGGTGTCCTAATGTTACCTGGCCATTGGCAAACATTGGGGCCTGGACTTATTCTCAGGAAGTCCAGAGAAATGAAAGAGTTTACATCGGGCTTGAGAGAACAGCCCAAGCAACGAGCCTGTGCACTAAGACATGACGAGACGCTTTGGTAATAAAAACCCTGTCTCTGTTTCTGAAGGTTGTGGGGCATTTGCAGAGCATCACTGGCATTGCCCTGGAGAGCATTGCCGCCTTCTCTTACGCGATCCTAACCCACAGCATAGGAGCCAGCACTCCGGGGCGACAGCGGCCTGTTCCACCCCACCTGGTGGCCAGAGCTCTGAGGGCTGCGGCTTCCTCCAACACGTGAGACAGACTGAGTCTGCCAAATATAAACAGCCTTCCGTCCGTCTCTGCGCTCCTCTCTCCCTTTGTTCACTTTAATACTCAGGAAACAAAAGTTTCAAGGATTGTCTGAACTGTGTTTTGTATTCCAACTTTAAAGCTTCTTTTTCTGCATCGGAGAGTTAAGGTGGACGAGCATGTCCTTTTTGTTGTGTCAGACTGAAAATGTAAGAAGCTGGGAGAGACAAACATCAGTGCACTTCATTCACTTTATTTAACGAGATATTTATGCCTTTTCTTTAACTGTTCATTTCATCACGAGAGAACATCAGACATGAAGATGAGCATTAGGTTGGGACTCAAAAACTGAGGCCACCTGGGTGAGCCTGACTGAGCAAGAAGGCAGTCTACATTCCCCTTGGTTTAACATCTCTGTTCTGTTAAGAGATCTACTCAAATAGGGCTTTCTCCACAGCTATTTCCACTAGTCTTTTTTTTTTAAAAGACTTTATGTATTTTTAGAAAGAAGGAAGGGGCTAGAAAGGTAGAGAAACGCTGATGTGAGACAGAAACATCAACTGGTTGCCTTTCAACCAGGGACTGAACCCGCAACCCAGGCATGGGTCCTGACTGGGAATCCAACCAGCAACCTTTCGCCTTGCGGGACGCCGCCCAACCAGGCCACACCGGTCAGGGCTCCATTAGTCTTTAAAAAGTAACAGTAACCCATTTCAACAGAATTTCCACGCATCTGCACCTGAGCTCAATTCTCCCAAAATACAAAGTACTCTATTTTAGTTAAAGAAAAACCCAACAGTGCGCCTCGGGCAGTTATCAGACTGTGGCAAATCTTTTATTACAAATAATTAAATCTCTCCACAATAGTTCAACAGAATCAGACACCATTTCATATCTCTAACACAGAGCAGAGCGGGCACTCGGCACCAGAACCGAGTGAGGCGTGTTAGATTTCCAGCTTCTGATCACATCACATGGCAACCAAAGCTTGTGTGTCCTTTTCTCACGTTATCCAGTTGTGCGTCCCATCGTCTCAGTGGAGACAAAAGTTCCTATTTAATATCGTTAAGTGCAGGAAGTTGAGAGAGAAAATCCACTGAAAAGCACATCAATCTCAATTCAACTTAGTTAAAAAAAAAAAACAACAGAAGCAAACTTAAATTAGTTGTTTTAAGGGGAGAGAGGGAAAGAAAGGCATGGGGTTGAGGGTCTAGGCTGTAACAAAGGCTGGGACTACACATGGCGTGTATAGCTCTGGAAACTACTTGTCATAGGGTATTTTAAAGTGGCTTTTGTAGTTTTTTTCTTTTTTTGGTATTGTAAACATGTGCTGTTTAATAGTACCCGAATTTCATTTAAAAACTTCTTTTCGAACAAAACAAAATGTAAAGCCTTTAAGGCAAACATCCCCCTCAGGAAAAGAGAAAGTCATTTATTATAAAACTGTGAGGACACCCACGCCAGACCCCACTTAAGATTGGTCAGCATGAACTTGAGAGCTTTTGTCCATTGCTCCTCGGAGTTGAACTGGGTTTTGATGGAATAGGAGCCACCGCTGCCTCCTGTGTCTTCAATCTTGCCCTTTTCCACGTCCATCCTGCAGACGGACACAGCAAAGCTCACTGGTAACTGAGATCCGAGTTCAGTCAGTTCAGGCAAATGGGCAGGGACTTAATCATGGGACCGTTCACGTCATTTCATCTGTTAAAGAACTCCTGGCGAGGAGTGATAGTGTATTTTGGACTTGCTTGAAAGCCAAAAATCAAGAAGGCTGTCACAAGAGCCCCATTGTCATTGTGGAGTATAGGGACAGCACACACACCCAAACAGATGACAAGCCTGGAGCAGAGGGTAAGTGAGGGTGACAGTACTCCTGTTTTCCTAGGCATCCCTGAACTCACAGGGAGAGAAGGGAGGCAGAAGAAAAGAAAGGCTTTGTTTTGGGGTGATAGACGCAGCTCAGCCTTACTCTCTGGAACTACAGTCTCCATCACGGGGCCCCTACACAATCTGACCAAAGGAAGCATTCCTGTATATTTCCAAGGGCGTCGGGAAAAACCTTCCTGACACTGGAGAGCAACCGTGAGCTCTGCGCCAAGGAAACCCCCCAAACCGTCTGAGACAACGTTGTTTTTCTCCAGGGACCAGGTGGCACATTCTGTCCTACTTGCAGTGTTGATCAGTCTCTGCCCATCAGCGTCATGGGATTTTACACCCTGTTCCCACCACTTATTCTGTTTTGCCTCCATTCTTACTGTCCCTTCAGTTCTGCTGAATCTGGCCCTACTCTAGGCTCGTTCAGCATTGGGGGATACTGACCTGTAGGGAAGACAAAAACGTGTCTCGCCTTTCTCAACCTCTTCTTTGAACTGCTGCACACAGTCCAGGAAAGCCACCATCGCATGGTCAAACTTGTTGTCCCAGAAAAATCGCAACCCCCCAGAACAGTACAAGGGCAGCTCCTGCTCGAGGAGAGAGAACTGGCTGTGGGCGTGGCACTGAGACGGGCCACCAGAGTGTTCCCACCCTTCTCGATCTTTCAAGTCCCGTCCCTTCTGGGTTCCACTGAAAACAGCACGCCTGGGCCAACGATCATGCACCTAGACCTGTTTTACTGGCGATCTACCTCACAGTGACTCCTTCCCCCCCAAGCGCACACATTCTCCTCTGATCTGCCCACACCCCTTCTCCAAAGGCTGGGAAAAGGTAATTTTTCTATAGGCCTCAGAGTGCTAATCCTGAACTGGACAAGACATTGGTTCTTCGTGAGATATCTCAGGCTAAGGAGGACATGAATAGTGCCATTATCAAACGTAAACCACTCTGTTAGGAGGTACAAAAATTCTGTATTCCAGTGAAGACGTAGCTCCCCACAGTACCTTAGACTTGTCTGTCAGAGACTCCAGGTATGAATGGTTTCCATAGGGAACGAGTCGATACCTAAAAGGAGATGCGTGCAGAGATGGAGACAGGATGCCTCTTACGGTGATGACCGATGTCAGAACCCAGTGATTTTCAGACTTCCTCCTACCTCTTTCGTTATTCCCACCCCTCCCTCTCACCTCCCGTAGGCTCCGTGTTTAAGATTTGGCTTACAGAACAAAGTACATTTATTATATAATTGTCTAGGGGCCTTTGTGGATGACTAGATGTCTTAGTTTAGATTTAAAAACAAAAACTGAAAGTAGCTTGAGAAACACTAAAGTTCTGGAGACAGATGGTGGCCTGGGGACCACTGCGAAGGTCATGTACATTGAGGGCTGCTTATCAGTAGAAAGAGCCCAATACTGAGGGGAAAACCAGAAGCAGGCAGTCCGGAGAGTAAACTCCCAGTCTGTTGGGCAAGGATTCCCGCCATAGTGGAAAGCGGTATGAGGATGGAGATACAAATTATATCAAAGACATACCACACCCCAAGAAAGGGCTACATTTCTTACCTCTGAAATTTCAGACCCATCTTATTGGCCAGGGCATGGAGCAGCAGCACTGTCTGGCCCCAAGCAGCATTAATCTCATTCCACTCCACAGGAACACTGGGCAAGCGACCCAGTCTGAAGTTATTGATGGTGCCAAACTGTCCACTGTGCCTACAGAAGACGGCAAAGGGCAGGGAAAAACACAGGGGGAACTTCAGACTTAGCAACTTCTGGACTTCCTGCTGTCACCTAAGACCTAGCATAAATCTCTGTCCTTATCTCCAGATCCATATACCTACTTGGGACTTCAAATACATGTCTGCAACATGAGTCACCGTCTTTCCCCCGCTGCTCAGATGCCAAGGCAGAAACCTGGGCATCACCCTCCAACGCTCTCTCTCGGCTCCCTCCCTGCAGAAAAGCACCAGACTCTGTTGATTCTGCCTCCTAGATCTCTTCAGTCTGTCCACTCCTCCCCCAACTCAATCCACCCCTCTCTTTTCCTGTTTACATTCCTGCTAACAAGTCTCCCTACCAAAAATACTGCCCTCTTCCCTCAAGTCATGTCTCATGCGGCAGGTAAAGCTATCACCAGCGTGAACCTAGTTACGTCACTTTCCTGCCTCCAATGCTCCAGTGGCTCTCATCGCCTTGGATAAAGTCCAAATCCTTTCGTGACACCGACAAGATACTTTTGAGACTGGTGACTCTCCAGTTTCACATCCTGTCATTCTCCCCTTTACACGTAACTCTACTTACAATAAGCTCCCTTCAGTTCTCTGAGTCCACCACTCCCACTTTCCTGTTTCTCTGCACGTGACAGTCTCTCAGTCAGGAACCACGCCCCTCCTCCGCAGACTTCTACTTCACATCTCAGCTTAAACATCAATCTCCTCTGAGGGAAACTTTCCACATGGCCTCCCCACATGGGGTAAAGTGCCCTTCGGTGTTCCCACGGCACCCAGGGTAACCATTATCACACTGTTACAACTGCCTGTTACTTATCCATCTCTTCCATGAGATCAGAAGCAACTAGAATGTAGAAAGTATTTTGTGTGCTGTTGCCACCCTAGTGCTTAGAATAGCGCCTACCACACAGTAGATGCTCAACAGTTACTAACTAGTTAAATGGACAAAACGTCAAGTAAATTAATAGATGAATGACCCTCAGCTCCAGGCAGAGGACCAGAATTTCACATGGCTGGAGGGCTCAGATCTTCTCCTTTCCTTGGAAAAGGGTATGGCACTAAGCTCTAGAATCCCTTGAATGTGTGTAGCCCATTGCAAGGAATGGAAGAAACCCAGATGGAGTGAAATGATACACAGTCCTATTTTGTGGGAGGTGGGCATCCTGGCTTAGTGGTCAACAGCTAACATCCAGGCAGCGCTTCCCAGATGCTCCTCATCCTCCAGCCCTCATTACCAAATGTGGAAGGTGGCATTAAAGACGTTGGTTTTCTTCAGCTTGTCCAGCTGCATCTGGGCATAACGCATCTGGTTTTCTACACTCTTCAGCTCATCATCCAGTTCCAGCTGTTGTCGTTTAAATTCACTGTATTCTCTCTGATACCTGTGAGCAGCCAAGGTGGCCATTGAAGGCTGTTAGTTTGGGGGCTAAAATTTCTGTCATCACCCCTCTTAACAGTTTATTCTTAGTGACTGGGTACATCTAGTTATAGCCTCTTTTAGATCTGTCACAGATCCCACTCGAATGAACACACTTGCTCCAGTGGTTTTGCGTGGGAGGGGCAGGAATGCCTCAAATTCCAGCTGCCCCTATGCAAAAAGGGGAGGTAAAAGGACTCTCCAAACCAGCGCCAAACACCTCTTGGCTGTCTGATCTTTTCCAGAATCAAGGTGAGTGGGTCAAGTGTGGCTTCTTCCATGGATTGGCCATAATTGAACTTCTATAACTTCACCTCTATATACTTACTGTCCTTTAAATAGTTAATAAACATCATTTCCAATGGAACTTGTTACACTGCTCCGTGAAAAATTCACTTTTGGTTCTGTCCTCCACGTCCCCTATTTCAGTGAATGTGGACACTGTGTCTCCCCACATAGACAGAGGGTTCTCTCAGGTCAAGAGCACCAATGACATTTTTGAGCTGAGAAAGAACAAACATAGGCCAATATGCTCACCCTTCCAGAGGAAAATGCCAGGTGCAGCGCTCACTCACCAATGAGCCCAGTTCGCTACCGCACAGAGCTATGGCTCCAGCCCTGGCCCTTCACTCTCTATCTAATCAACACACTTCTTTCACCTAACCGTGCTGATGCTTCACACGCAACCCTTCACACACACCTCTAGAAACAGGGCCAGGAGACAATATGCAGGATCCAGAGCAAACGTGCTGCAGAACGACAGCGGGCTACAGCTTACACACTAACCAAACATATCCATCTGGAAGCCATTTCCCCTCCTGGAGCCTTGAGGGCCGGAATCTAGAACAGGGTGATCACTCACTGAGCCTCCTCCTGATCCAGTCTCTCGGCTTCGGCCTGGACCTCTTCGAGATTTTCTGCTACTATCTTACGGTTCTTTTCCACATCTTCCAGCTCCTGAATCAGCCTCTCCTCCTCTAATGCCAGCTCCTTTAGTTCCATCTGTAGCTGTTCACTGTCATCCTCGTTCATTTGCTCCAAGATCTCCAGACAGCGTCTGCCAGGGACACAGAGTGTGCTTGCCAGAGGGAACCTGTAATTCTGTTTACCTGAGTGGAGCACAGCTCCTGGGCAAGGGCCAGGCAGTCTCTGAGCAGTGACAGCTCTAAGACCTGGATGTCGGTTTCCAGGCCCTGGCTCTGGAGACACTCACTTGTAGTTCTGACACTCATTTTCGGTGACGTTGAGCTGAGTGTCCAGCTGGTCTAAAAGAGTGTCTGTGCATTCCTCACACAGTGGGTGATCCACATCTGTCTGGCCTGACATGATGTCAAAAAGGTCCCCAGTGACCTGGAAGTGTGGGAGAGTCAGGGTAGGGCCTGCCCCTTGCCACCTGCCTAGACACCCCCCTCTACCAGCCACGCCCACTGCTTGATGCTGGAATGAGGTCGACTTGCCTTCAGTCTTCGGCTGAGGTTCTCCATGGTTCCACCATCGGATGCCTCCCCGATCAGAGTGAAGCTGTTGGCACTTTCTGTAGACATCATCCTGCAGACAGCCCCCCGCCCATGGGCCACATGAGGGAGCAGAGAGGCCTCCTCCACCTACTGCGGTGCCAGTGGCAGAGACTCTCAAGCACCAGCTGAGGGGCCTCAAGGTGCACACCCACTCCTAGCCCGACTGACCTCCCAAGGGTACCTCTGTCCCAAGGGAAGGCCATGCTGGTCCTCCACAGGGGGCACTCAGCACGAAGGTTGGCCTGGATGGACTAAGGAGGGAGAGGGGGCATCAAAAACTGACATGTATGTGTCTACAACAGAAAAGGAAGGAGAATCTGGAAAGACCGTTTTTTAATATTACACCCCTTACCAGCCACCTTCACATGCATCAACAACAAAGAACTTGAATATCTAACGACATTTGCTATTTTTAAACTTTTCAAGAGTCCATCTCTTTTATTAGTCAGTCTCTCCCTTGACTTTTCTCAATTCTTTCTCACGAGAGCTTTTATGTCTTCCTACATGTGAATGGCTACGGGAAAAACTCAATCAGTACTGGAAGGTGATGGGCCAGGTATAAGGGAATGCATCTTTTCTGGAAGAGCCAAAAGGCTAGGTAATGATTCATCTCTATCACCTGGCTCCAGGTCCCAATTCTGGGTTCAATTAAAATTCGACTAATCTTTGGCAAGGAGCAGGGGGCTGAGGAGTAGTAGGCACCTGGCTGGGGGGATGAATCTGCGAGAGACACCATCCTGGCGAGTTTCAATAAATGGCTCCTGGGAAGGAAACATAAGAGGCCATTAGAATTCTGACAGCTTAGAGGTGGAGTCTATTTCCCAAACAGCCTCAGAACTATGTGGCTTTACCCTTGATTGATAATCACAAGACTTGATAAATCACAGAGACTTAAAAATGGGTATTATCTAGCCAATCCTTGGATACTAAGAAAGGACCCCTGGTGTAAGCTCACCCCACGTTCCATTTGATTTTTTGTGGGGAACATCATTCTCTAAGTATGTTTTATTCAATTATACAATAATTAAATATGTATTTTCTCACTTACTAGTCAGGAGTAGGGCTGAGATGGCCTAAATATCATGGCACAAGAAAAAAGCCAGATCAGACAAGTTTGCCATGGCATAGAAAAGAGTAGGTAATTTACATGTTTTCTTCATAATTTAATGTGGTCAAAAACGTATGACATCTGTCTTTGGCAATGAAATTGATCACTGAAGTTTTCACAGTTTAAAAATGACATGTTCTCCAACACTGACAATCCTTCTGGCCATAGTAATCATAGAATTCATTGCCCAAACCAAGGTACTTTTGAGAATGGAGAGGAGTGGATATTAAGAATTACCTAGGACAACAGATATAAACCAGGAATGCCCTGAGATGCCCTGGATACAGAGGTCATCCCATCTCCCACCTCTAATGGCTTATAATTCTGCTTCAAATAAAGAACCTCTCTCCACATTTTTTAATGGACGCCTCATTCAGTAACCCTGTGACCTGAGGTGTGCCTCTGCACCTCCAACGATCCACACTGGCCTGATCATGTAGACGGCCTCTTGTTAACCTGAGATTCCAAAAGGCTGTGGCTCCAGAAGCACCAAGTACCCTGCAGAAACCCGCTCTGCATTCAGTATTTCCTACCTCTCCTGAGTTAGCCTCTTCCTCCTGGGTCTCTCCTGATTTCACCTGGGCTGTGGCAAGTAATGGAGCTAAGGGCAAGGAAAACATCGAGTCAAAAGAATCTTATCCAAAACAAAACAGAACAATCCCATTAAAGCTGGAGTGCGTATCAAAGTAATGGAAAAAAAAATTGGAAATATCCTCATCACCACCCCCACCTTTTTCTTAAAAGTACCATTTACGCAAAGAAGAATCTCGTCTTCTTCCCTTACCCCCATTAAGTAAAATTAAGGAGTTGTTAAATTTCTTCCAGGATAATAATATCATGGTTATGTTTTTAAAGGTATCTTATCTTTTAAAAATAGTTACCAAAATATTTACAGTATTTGTTTGGGATTCGCTTCAAAATAATTTGGGTTGGGAGGGGAATAGATGGGGCTGCAGATACAACATTAAATATGCATTAATAACTATAGAAGCTAGGTGATGGGTACATGGGGTTCATTGCACACTTTGAAGTTTTCCATAACCAAAGTAAAAAAAAAAAGCGAGTGAGTAGGGGTGGGAGGGGAGTGAAGGGTTAGAGAACACAGGAACGAGAATGCAGCTAGTTGCTGAAGCTGGTTGGTGGATACAAGGCAATTCATTATGCTCTTCTCTTGGCTGTATGTTTGAAATTTTCCATGATAAAGAGTTTAAATTATATTAAAGAGTTAATTCTCCTCAAAAAAAGAGAAATCAGCTAATAATAGCAAACATTTATTGAGTATTATTTGTCCAGCATATTCCCAAGTATTTACGTTGTCATATTTGATCCTCACAACTACCTTGAGGTCATTTATGTTTTACAGGTAAGGAAACCAAGGAACCAGGACCTGGAGAGGTGATGTGATTTGCACAGTCACTCAGCTAGTACATGACAGCCAGGGTTTAAACCCAAGCAGGCTGACTCCACATTCACGAGCTTATTTAAACTGCCTTCTTGTCTTGTTTTGTCTTGTTTTGTTTTGAACTACATCTCACTTCTTGGGACTATGAGACTCTGTTCCTCCATTTACCAGCTGTTGACCCCTGAGTAAGTGACTTCAGCTTTCTGAGCCTCAATTCACCGTTTGTAAAATGACCCGTAGAGGTTGCTGCAGGGACTAAACAAAGAAATCTATTACCCTTAGGTAATGCACTTGGTATATGGTAAGCTTTCAAAAAATGCCCTTTATTATTATACATACATATTCCTTTACTCTGAAACAGAAGGAGTAAAAAACTACGGACCTTTTCTTGCTGCTATAGAAAGCTCTCCGAAGCACACTGTATCAGAACTCCTTTGTGCTCCGGAGGACCACACAGGGAGGCAGAGAGATGTACTTTCCTGGGTTTACACGGGAATCTGTGGCAGACTACACGGATAGACACCTTAAGACCTACATCTCCAAAGCTGCCCACTTTCAACGATTTTGACCACCCTCTTTGCAAGGGTCTCGCTGACCTGTGAGCTCCTGGATGGTGACACGGTCCAGGATCTTGAAGCTCGTGTCCAGTTTTAGGGGCTGGCTGCAGCGCTGGCACACGAAGCTCACCTGCATGGTGTTGCTGGACGTCTTAGATCCCTCCATTCCTACGGCGATGGAGAGGCGATGATAGGAAGAATAGGCGCCCTTGAACCCCCGCTCTGGGGCTACCACCAGCCCTGCTGGTGTTGTAAAGTGGGGAAATCCCGCCCGCGCCGTTCCCTCTGGGAACGGTACGATATCAAATGGACCTGCTTCCGGGGCAGCCCCGGCAAAGGCAGTTTACAACCAAGTAAGGGGGGGATGGCTGCAACAGGGGCCGTCAGGGTTCCCAGGCTCCCTTCTAAGGTCGCGCGGTTCAGCCCTCGACGTTCTTCACCTCGGGGCCCGGAGCCCGCCACCCTGCTCCGGTCTACCGCGGGGGCACCGTGGCCTCGGGTCTGCGCCAGAGCGAGGCCTCCAGAACTGCCATCGCCCAGCCTTCAGCTACTTCCCGGTCGGCCAGCGGAGGACTTCCGCCCTGACCGGACGTGACCTCACGACGGCTGCAGCTGCAGGCGGAGCCAGTGCTGTCGATCCTGGTCCACCAGCTTTGGGGCCCATCTGCGGCCCCTAGAGGCTGAGCTGGGAAATGCCGCCGACGTGGGCGGGTGGGCAAAGGTTGCAAGAAGTGGCGACCAGTGGGGAGAGAATAAGGAGGCTTTGCCATTCTGTAATTCAGTGACTTTTCTTCAGATTTGTCACTTTTGAGTGGAACCACTTTAATTCTTTCTGCAGTATCAGTTTTAAAAGTTTTTTCTTGGGAGAGCTGGGCTTTCTTTCAAACGCCTCTGAGAGAGTGGTAGACGACACACTTGGAGGGGAAGTAAACTTTGTGTTTTACTTTATATTATAAAATTTCAATTATTAGAGAAAGATGAACACTTCAGGTTTTTAAACGTATAAAGAAGTGCAGGAATAGAGAGGTCAATGAAACAAGATAATGTTCAAAATTAGACCTTATACACAGGGGGATTTAGTTTGTGATGAAGTAGTATTTCAAATCAGTGAGGAAATGAACTATTTAGTAAGTGATAAATGGGGCCAAAGAGCCAGGTAGATGGTGGCGACTTTCCTATTGTTTTAAGTGTAGGTGATCCCAAACTTACTCACATTTACTCCCTCGGAGCTCCCTCCAGCACTGGGGTAGCAGCTTGAAAGGCACCAGTGGCACACAGAGAGGAACTGAAATGTCTGGCATCAAGGGGAGAGCTGGGAGACAGCTTTCTCCCAGACAGAAAGATGGGCAGAGGCCATCGTCCCTTTTCTGAGCCCTCCCCCGAGAGAGCCAGTAGGCTGGTGTATCTGAGACACCATCAACCTGGCCTCACCCTGGAGATTCCCAGAGACTCTGCCCCACTCAACTTACAAGCCCACCCAAGCTGCTTTTCGATATGAATGGCTGGTCTTGGCTCCTGCTTCACAGCTTCCTACATCCTCTCAAACAAGCAACAGCTGGCCTCAGTGAGCCCCAGTCCCAGCACTGGCAGCAGCCAGCTTAGATTCACAGCTTGGCTTCACCTGGGAATCTCCAAGCCCAGCACAAGTAGCAGCCTTCTCAGATAGCTTCATAGCTCAGGCAGGTGGCCCCAGGCAGAACACAGGAGGATGACCTTAGTATGCACCACCTGGGAAACCCTAGGGCCAGTGCACCCAGTGGACAGCTACAGACCATGTCAGAGCACCACCACCCTGTCCCTGCACAGCTGCTTCTCCACGGAGGGCAGAGGTTGGTGGTTAACAGTCACAGCCAGTCCTTGCAGCTGACTGGCCTGGGTAAATCCCTCCTATTGACCTGCCAACAGCAACCAGGGCTTAACTACAAGAGGAGGGTGTACTCAGCCCACATGAAGGGCGCACCTCAAGTACCAGCATGGGTGATAGGGGAGGCTGTACACCTGAACCCTACAGGACACCTACTACATTAGCTGTTACCAAGACACGGGGTCATAGCAGCTCTCCTAATATAAACAAACACAGGGAGGCTGCCAAAAGGAGGAGACAAAGAAACATGGCCCACATGAAAGAATAGATCAAGACTCCAGAAAAATAACTAAAAAAAAAAAATGGAGATAAGCAATCTATCAGATGCAGAGTTCAAAACACTGGTGATAAGGATGCTCAAGGAACTTAGTGAGGACCTCAGCAGCATGAAAAAGATCCAGTCAGAAATGAAGGATACATTAATTGAAATAAAGCACAATTTACAAGGAAACAATAGTAGAATGGATGAAGCTGAGAAGCAAATCAATGATATGGAACATAAGGAAGCAAAAAACGAGCAATCAGAACGAGAAGAACAGACTCCAAAAAAACAAGGGTAGTGCAAGCAGCCTCTGGGACAACTTCAAGCATTCCAACATTTGCATCATAGCGATGCCAGAAGAAGAGAAAGAGCAAGAAACTGGAAATCTATTTGCAAAAATAATGAAAGGAAACTTCCTTAATTCGGTGAAGGAAATAGACGTGCAAGACCAGGAAGCACGGAGTCCCAAACAAGATGGATGCAAAGAGGTCCACTCTAAGACGCATCATAACTAAAATGCCAAAGATTACAGATAAAGAGAGAATCTTAAAAGCAACAAGAGAAAAGCAGTTAGTAGCCTACAGGGGAATTCCCATAAGACTGTCAGCTGATTTCTCAAAAGAAACTTTGCAGGCTAGAAGGGATTGGCAAGAAATATTCAAAGTCATGAAAAGCAGGGACCTACAGCCAAGATTGCTCTACCCAGCAAAGCTATCATTTAGAATCAAAGGGCAGATAAAGAGCTTTCCAAGCAAGAAAAAATTAAAGGAGTTCATCATCACCAAACCATTATTATATGAAATGTTAAAAGGACTTATGTAAGAAAAAGTAGCTCAAACCTATGAATAATAAAATGGCCATAAATACAAATCTATCAACAATTGAATCTAAAAAACAAACTATGCAAACAAGAAGAGACAGAATCATGGATGTGGAGAGCATTTTGATGGTTGCCAGATGGGAGGGGGTGCAGGAGAATGGATGAAGAGGTGAGGGGATTAAGAAGTACAGATAGGTAGTTACAGAATAGCCGTGGGGATGTACAATATAGTACAGGAAATGGAGTAGCCAAAGAACCATACACACGACCCACAGACATGAGTAATGGTGGGGAGATTGCCTGAGGGAGTGGGGGTTGCTGGGTGGAGGAAGACAAAGGGGGAAAAATTGGGACAACTGTAATAGCAAAATCAATAAAACATAATTAAAAAATAAATGTAGGTGATCCTCCTATAATTAGTATTAGATGTAATATATGGAAGTAGATTGATTTTCTCCTGTATTTCCTCTTGGCTCTTTGAGCATAGTCTCCCTCTAGAGTTGGTGAGTGGAATCATTCCCAAAGAATTCTCACCTAGGCGGGGTTGACAGTTCTATATTTCTTCCTGCTTGGCTGCCACTAGTAGTCTCGGAAAGGCATAGAGATGTAATGGGCTTCCAGACAGGTAGGGTGTATAGAGATTACATCCGAGGGTTTGAAAATCTAGACGGCCCTGGTTCAAAACCTATCTTTGACATTCACCAACACTGACCTTGAGCAAGTTATCCAACTACTCTGTGGCGTGTTTTCTTGTTTCTAAAGTGAGAGTATAATAGTGTATGTCACATAGGGTAGTGTGATGATTAAATGACCTAATAATATGAAGTGCAAAGAGCAGTGCCTGGCACATAGTACACTCTCTGTGTGCCCTGCTGCTTGGAGCACACATGACAGTATGTACAGTGCTTGAGGGATTGTGACTACTCCAGAACATAGCCCATGTCACCAATTCAACAACTGTTTACTGATCACCTACTATGTACCAATCACCCTTCTAGGTCCAGGAGGATACAGTGGTGAACTGTTTTAATAGTTTATATTCTAGAGGAGAGGATTTGACAAGAAACATTTAAACAAATGAATAAGATGATTTCAGATAGTGCTAGGTGTTATGGGTTGAACTGTGTTCCCCCAAGGGATGTTGAAGTCCTAACCCCAGTACCCGTGAATGTGATCTTATTTGCAAATAGTCTCTTTGCAGATGATCAAGTTAATGAAGCCATTAGGGTGGGCTCTCACCCACTATGACTGGTGTTATTATAGAAAGGGGCAATGTGGACACACCAATAGTTATGAACACAGGGATGACATGTGAAGAGACGCACGGAGAAGACAGTTGTCTCCAAGCCAAGGAATACCTGAGGCTTCCAGGAGCTAAAAGAGAGGCCTGGAACAGGATGTCCCTCGTACCTTCAGAGGGAGCACAGTCCAGCTACTCTGATTTCAGACTTCCAGCTTCCAGAACTGTGAGGCAATACATTGCTCTTGTTCTAAGCCACCCAGTTGGTGGCATTTTGTTAAAGCAACAAACCAACATAGTAGGTATGATAAGGAAAATAATAGAGGATGATGTGATAGAGAATAACTGAGGGCAAGGGTGGGTGAAGCTACTTCAGCTGGGGGATTCGGAAGGGCCTCTATTACCTGGGAAGCCATTGAGGGTGATAAGCAGGGAAGAGAGATGATCTGGCTGACTTTTAAAAAAACTGTTGACTGACATGTCAAATACATAGAGAGCCCTGGCCAGTGTGGCTCAGCTGGTTGGAGTGTCGTCCCATACAACTAAAGGTTGGGGGTTTGATTCCAGGTCAGGGCACATACCTAGGTTGCAGGTTTGATTCCCTGGTTAGGGCATTTATAGGAGGCAACCAATTGATGTTTCTCTCTCTCTCTCTCTCTCATCAATAAACATTTTTAAAAAGTAAAATAAAATATATAGAGAAAAGGATACAAATTATAATTGTACAGCTTAATTTTCACAAGTGAATGCACTCACATAACCAGGACTGAACTCTCCTGTCCCACGTCCCCTTCCAGTAGCAAGAGGACCCCTGGCTTCTCAGCGCAAGGCTGAACAATATCCATATCCTCAATTCTAACACCACATACTAGTTTTGACTGTTTTCGAACTCCATGTAAATGGAAGTACAGTCTCTTTTGATTTTGGTTTCTTTCATTCAGTATTATTTTTATGAAATTCCTCCATCTGTGTGTACTTCTGGTTCATTCGTTCTCAATGCTATGCAGTATTCCATTTTGTGAATACAGCAAAATTCAGTTACCTAGTCTACTCTTGAGAGATATTTGAGTAGTTCCCGGTTGAGGCTCTTGTAATTAGTGTTGCTATGAATGTTCTTTTTCATGTTCTTGATGAATATACTTATGCATTTCTGTTGGGGGTTTCTAGAGTTGGGGTCTGGGTCATAGACAGACAGATAGATTCAGCATTAGCAGATACGGCTGTAGCCATGGTTGGCATTCTAAACGGTGATTTGGGTGTGAGTAAAGAACAGGATGTGGTAGTGGGGGTGGCAGCAAGAGTGAAAACGGAGGCCAGAGAGTCTATTGTAATAGTGCTGGCAAAGGATGACAGTGGCTTTGACTGGGGCCACAAGTGAGGAGGTGGAAAAAGACATTCTCATGCAGGATTAAACAGGGAACGCTGTCAGGGCCCAATGCCGGTTGGACATGGGGAGATGAGGGAATGAGGAACCAAGGTTGCTAGTTAGGTGTTTGCTTTCAACAACTGGGCGGACAGCTGTGTCAGTGACGGAGATGGAGACGAGCAGAAAAATCACGGGTGTGGGGTACGATCAAGAGCCCTGGTTTGGCCACGTTAAGTTTGAGATGCCAGTTAGCTACCCCACTGGTGATGTCAAGTAGACAATTGGAGCCCAGTCAGATATCAGGACCGGAGAAATAAATTTAGGACCATCAGCACATAGGTGTTGGGTACCACTAAGAGATTCAAGTAAGATGGAGAGGTGACCACTGGTGCTGTCAACATGGAAGTCACTGATAAGCTAGCAAGAACTCAGTGAGAACGTGGAATGGGAAATCCGACTGGAGTGGATTGGAGTGAATGGGAAATGAGAAAGTAGAGGAAGAGGCAATTATATTGCTCAAGAAGTCTTGCCATAAAGAGCACAGAAGTGGAAAGAACACGAAAAAGGAATTTGGGTACAAGGGAGGGTTTTTCTCAAGATGGGAGAGATTTATCATGTTCGGAAGTGATTCAGTAGAGAGAGATACGTGTCACATGGGGAAAAAAATAGATAATCACTGAAGCACAGACCTCAAGAGAGTGAAAGGGGATGGGTTCCAAGGCACAAAGGGAAGAGCTGGTTTCTGATGGGAACAGGAATGTTTCCTTCAATGGAAGAGGAGGAAAGACAGGAAGTATTTGCAGGCTGACAGATTTGGTGGTAAGATGAAGTTCTCATTCGCTTGTTTTCTCTGTGAAGAATAAGCCAAGGCCATGAATTGGAGTAGGAGGAGAGGGCTATTGAAGATTTTGGAAGATAAGGAGCTATGCCAGTCATTTGGAGTATGGAAGAATAAACCTGTCAGGAGCATGTAGTAGGGTCTCAGGCAGTGTTGTGCACACCCGTCTGGGATCTACACACATGACACCAGTCAACAGCGATCATGTTTGATTCATAAGCACACAGGAATGAATGGAGTTTGGTAAATAAAGTGGTGCTTTCAGCAACTGTTCACTGAATAAATAAATAAGTGGAGTATTACATTAAACATTTAGATAAGGGAGGAGGAATGGAAATACAGAGGGAATGTGTATTTGCAACCTTCCTGAAGACAAAACACAATTATTTGAGAACAAAGCCATATTTCAACAAGCACAAACATATTAAGTTTTCAAGTTGAAGTTATACATTCTGAAACAAATGCAGGGTAAGGGGGGTGGGAGCTGGGTAGAAGTGAGCAAAGTTAGGGTAAAGAGGCACATCTGTAATAGTGTTAACAATAAAAATAAAGAAAAAAAAATCAGGGTAAAGGCATACTTAAAATAAGGTGAAGAGGTCCTGGGCCAGGTAGCTCGGTTGGTTAGAGCATCATTCCAATGCACCAACGTTGCAGGTTCAATCTCTGGTAGGGCACATATAAGAAGCAACTAATGAATGCATAAATACATGGAACAACAAGTCAATGTTTCTCTCTCTCTCTTCCTTCCTCTCTAAAAAAAAAAAAAAATCAATAAATAGAAATCTTTAAAAAAATAAGGTTAATTTGGGAGAGCATTCCTGAAGTGAAGTTTCAGATCTGACTTCAAGTTAACTAGGAACAAACGTTCATGGAAAACACAGGAAAAGGGGGGACACAGTTAGATGTTAATAAGCAAGGTGGGTAGTATGGGCTATGTTGTATGTTGTGTTGAGTAAGTGCAAGAGGACTTGGAGTCTGAAGCAGGAATAATTGCACAGCCTAAAGAGTAACCTCTTCATGCTGAACACTAACAGATAGTTTATCTGACATGGCTACTGTGTATCTCGTGCCTGCCTGGTGTCCTGGCCCCATGCTAGACGTTTAAAATATATATGATTTCCAATACAAAAACCCTACAGAATGACATATTGCTTATTAGTAGTGACTACAATTCCACTTGTCAGATGAGGGAATTGAGACTCAGCATTTCAGGACTTTTACCAAGATACCACGGTTAACACGTTGCGTACCACTCACAAGTTTTCATGCGTTTCGCGCGCCATCTGCTAAGGACCGCTCACCAGTTTTCTCATTTTTCACGCGCCATCTGTTATGGACCTTAGATGTCAACACACTGTCTTGTCCACATCGAATGAAGCAATCTCATTGGTGGAAACCGTGCAGGTCAGTCTACGAAAAACTATATAATTGCACAAACCCATAAAGCATTGCAGTTACATTGTATTTTGGTCACTCGAATAGTCTTCGTCTTCAAGTTCCTGGCGCTTTTAGAAACGCCCCCTCTCAGAAAAAGGAAGGAAACCAACGAAACTGATACACTCTCGGAAGTATTTAACGATAACTTATCAGATATTCCTAGTGAGATCGAAGATGTGGATGACTGTTTTGACGATTCCGGAGACGATCTGTAGTTATGGTGATTTAAATAACGTGCTGTTTGCCCAAAAATGTGTGGTCCCTGGCGTATGTCTTAGAGATTTCTATGCGGTAAGCAATGTGTTAAGAAAGAGCTGAGGCGGGATCTGAAGCCAGGCCTCCCTGATGCCAAAGGCCACTATCAGTCACACTTCGTTTCACTGTGTCCTCCCACTCCCCTTGCACTCAGCACAGAGGCCTGCCCAGGACAAGTGTGTCGCAGCAGTAGTGACCCTAAAATGTAAATCAGGTGACCCGTCCCTGTACTTCATTTCATTTGTTTCCTGCTTTTTGGCTTGGAGGAGGCAGAGGTGCAACTTTCTTTGGTCGTCCCGAATCTGAGTTCATCCGACACCAACCACCTACACCATGCCACCGAAGTTCGACCCCAGGAAGATCAAAGTCGTTTACCTGAGGTGCACTGGTGGGGTAGTCAGTGCCACATCTGCCATGGCTCCCAAGATCAGCCCCCTCGGCCTATCTACAGAAAAGGTTGGTGACGACTTCACCAAAGCAACTGGTGACTGGAAGGGTCTGAGGATCACAGTGAAATCGACCATTCAGAACAGACAGGCCCAGATTGAGGTAGTGCCTTCTGCCTCTGCCCCGATCATCAAAGCCCTCAGAGAACCACCACGAGACAGAAAGAAGCAAAAAAACATTAAGCACAGTGGAAATATCACTTTTGATGAGATCGTCAACTTTGCCCGACAGATGCAGCACCAGGTCTTTGGCTAGAGAACTCTCTCGAACCATTAAAGAGATTCTGGGGACGACCCAGTCTGTGGGCTGCAATGTTGATGGCCACCACCCTCATGACATCATAGATAACATCATAGATAACATCAACAGTGGTGCAGTGGAGTACCTGGCTAGTTAAGAACTACAAAGGAAAATATTTCAATTAAAGACCACTTAACAACCAAAAAAAAAAATCCCATTTGTTTCCTAACAACCCTCTGCACCCCACTTCCTGCCCCCACCTCACCAGTTTTCCAGTTTCTTCAATGGGACAATCTCTTTCATTCCCCAGGGCACTTGCCTGTGCAGCACCTGTACCTTTGACGATGTGTCCCCTCACTCTTCCCAAGCTACCCCTTCACATCCTTCAGATCTCAGAGTAATTGTTGCTCCCTCTAAACCACTTTCCTTGGCCACTCCATTGAAAATAGACCCCTGTATTAGCCACGCGTTTCCTAACGTTTATCACATTTTGTGACTGTGTTGTCGGTTTACTTTCTGGTGTCCCTCCCCAGTATTAAGCCCCATGAGACCAGAGAACTCGTCTTGTTTACCTTTGATTTCCCGGGGCTGTGCTGTTCTGCACAGGGGACACTAGTCACATGTGGCTCTTCAGGACTGCAGTTGTGGCACCCCAGAACTGGGATGTGCAGTGAGTAGAAAATTCTTACTGGGTTTCAAAAACTTGGTATGAGAAAAGAATATATATGATCTCATTAATGTTTTCAACTACTGATTACATGTTGAGATATTTGGAGAAACTAGGTTAAATGTGGTTAAAATTAAATTTCGCCTTTTACTTTTTAATGTGGCTACTAGATTTTTTAAAAAAATATTTCACTTATTTATTTTTAGAAAGGTAGGGAGGAAGAAAGAGAGGTAGAGAAACATCAATGTGACAGAGACACACTGACTGGTTGCCTCCTGCACGCCCCAACCAGAGATCCAGCCCACAACCCAGGCATGCTCCCAGAGTGGGAATCAAACCAGCACCTTCTGGCTCGCAGGCCGGCATCCAATCCACTAAGCCATACCAGCCAGGGCAGAAGATTTTAATTTACATAGGTGACTCACATTATACAGGGTCTGGCACAAATAGCACCCCTTTTTTATGAGCTGGTAATCTATACCAAGTCTTGTATTACAAAATCACAAGCATGTAATTGTGCGACGTAACAACATCACACTCAAGCACATCATAGGACGTTTTAGGTGAAATGTTCAAATTGCTGTCCATCTTGTGCGAGGCATTCACGGACCCTACCGACCACACTCAAGCACGCCTTACGACATAATTCGACGGTAATGTCAGCAAATTTGTCCCGAATTCTGTCTTTCAGTTCATCAATGTTGCGGGGTTCGGTCTTGTACACAAGATCTTTAAGGATACCCCACAAAAAGAAGTCGGGTGGAGTTAGGTCTGGGGAGCCATCCGGCCACTCCAGTGGCCCTCGGCGCCCTATCCACCTCCCTTCGAAATGCACGTCCAACCATTCTCTGACGCACAATGCACAATGTGGCGGTGCGCTGTCCTGCTGGAAGTAAACTCCAAAGTCCTGTCCAACTCTAGGCCACAATTCTGTTTGTAGGACATGTAGGTAATTATTCTGATTGATGGCACCATCAAAGAACACTGGCCCGATTATACCCGTGACTGATATCGCTGCCCACACTGTCACCCCTGGCAAGTTTATGTCTTTCTCTAAGATAACATGTGGATTCACATCACTCCAATACACGCAATTATGGCGATTGATATGGCCGTTCAATTTGAACGTAGCCTCATCCGACCACCATATCTTGGTTGGAAAGTTCTCATCCTCACGTAATTTGGCCAAAAATCTTTCACAAAATTCTACCCTTCTGTCTGAATCTCCATCCTGTAAGGAGTGTAGCAAACGCGGGATGTAGGGCTTCATTTTCATTTTGTCCAGCAACCTTCGAACGCTTCTGTCGCTAATACCAAGTTCCCCTGACAGACACTTACTGGATTTTTGAGGGCTTCGCGACAGCGATGCCCGCAACTCGGCAGCCTTTTCTTCTGTCGTCGCGGACACCCGTCTTCCTGACCTTTTGGCATCATGCACACTGCCGGTCGCCTCAAACTTTCTGATCAGACTCGTGATGTTGCGACTCTGTACCAGCCGGATGCCAAACTCTTCACGTAACAGGCGAGCGGTCGCTGCTCCATTGCACTGGTTTTGATAGTACAGCTTCACTGCCCTCACCCGCTGTTCCCTAGTCAGTCGATGGGCCATTTTACTTCAGGGAACCTGGAACACAAAGGCTAATAAATAAGGTTACTAGGGCGACGCGTCCGTTTATACTATATTACACTACTTTATAAAGGGTGTTACTTCTGCTGGACCCCGTATTTCTAGACTCTTAAGCAGCATTGACTCAGAGCCTAGCAAAGTGTCCTGGTCCGTTTTATTTAGCGAAATAACCAATGTTAACAGACAGACAGAAGTAATGGGTGAGTGGAGATAGAGTCTTTGCCTTCCATTAGGAAAATGGATACAGCTCTGTCCTGGAAGTCAGGAGGCCTGGGCTCTGTTCCAGGATTTACTGGCACCACTGTGTAACCTACCGCACTCTGAGCGTCAATTTTCCCATCAGGCAGTTGATCTCTGAGGTCTGTGAATGTATGAGAGTAAGTGGTGGAGGAAGGTGGGGAATCCTGGTCCTATAGACCCTGTCTTCTGTTTGGCTCCAGCACAGCACCAGAGCTTCGGCCCACGGGAAGAAGCAGCAAGAATCGCAGACTAGACTCCTGAAGCCAGCGAGGACCGCCAGCTTCCTCGGACTGACGTCACTGGGGCGCGACGCCGCAGTCTGTCCCGTCCTCTAAGCAGCAGCGGCTCCCGCCAAGGCGAGTGCGGAGCTAACAGAGTCCAACAGCTCCTGAGTCTCTTTGGAACTCAATTCTCAGTACACCAGCCACGGCCGACTGCCTTCTCACCGCCCTCTCACCAGGCACAAGAACCTGGAAGATATGAAGCCTACTCGAGCGTCCAGAGCCGACTCTCAGTGCGGCTGCGCAGGGCACGTGCGCATCCTCGCCGGTCCGGCGATTGGCTGTGACGTAACTTCCGGCGTGAGTGGCGAAAGCCGGGAGGGCGAGCGACTGAGCGAGCAGGCATCTAGCAGCAGGCAGCAGGCAGGCGGGCGGGCGGGCTGGCAGGCGGGCAGGCAGACGGCACAGAGGGAGGGAGCAAGTAAGCAGTGAGTGAACCAGCGAGGGCAGCCGCGTCCCGAGATCAGCCTAGATTCCCCTCGTCCCTCTGACCCCCGCCCCGGAGCCCACAGCGCCTCCGGTCTCCAGCGGAGCGGACACGGCCCGGCCCGGCCATGGCCTCGTTGCTGAAGGTGGATCAGGAAGTGAAGCTCAAGGTAGCGGCACCTGTCCGGGCCTCGTTACCCCTCGCTTCGATCCCCCAGCAGTTTGACCGGCTCCCCACTCCCCATGGCGTCTTTGTCTCCCTGGGGACACCAGCGCTGAGCTTCCGCTCGACTCAGCCCAGCCCCCCACTCCCGGAGACGGCATCGGCGAAGAGGATAATACAGGGTGGCCTTCTGTAACTCTCCTGGTGATGGAGAGCCCTAGGGACACTTCTGCGGACACGTGGTGAACTCAGTGCTTTAGGCTAGTGACAGCTGGAAGTTCCCCAGCCCCGCCTCCGGACGCTGCCGCTGCCCTTGGCGTCAGGCCTGCCTGGTGTCTTAGGCCAGGTCTGGACGGGGTTGGCACGTTTGTGAGCTCACACCTCTCCTATCTACCTGTCTTTCCTCTACTCACAAAGGCAGACAGCCTCAGAAACAAAGAGGGAGAGAGGGAAGACAGGCGGGCACTGCCCTCAAGCCCTGCTTCCCTCTCCTGAGATGGAGAAATGGGTCCTCAAAAAGATAAAATACTTGCAGTCTGGGGGCCTCTCAGCTTCTCATTACAATTCCAAGGTGAGGGGGAGACAGCTAGACTTGGTTCCCCCGTCCTGCCCGCTCCTCTGTTGCCAGGTACTGACTTGCTCTTACTGAATTGCTCTTTGTTAATTTTAGGTTGACTCTTTCAGGGAGCGGATCACAAGTGAGGTGAGTGAAATAAATAGAAAAGTGAGTGTCATTTAATAATTGGGAGTATACCAAATGAGAGAGAACTGTAGAGAGAAACCATCCCACAATTCTTAATGTTATTTTTCCTCATCTTTAGGCAGAAGACTTGGTGGCAAATTTTTTCCCAAAGAAGTTGTTAGAACTTGATAGTTTTTTGAAGGTGAGAGACCCTTTTTCCTCAGATTTCCCAGGTTTTTGGGCCCTGGTCTTTCCGTCAAATGGGACAAATCATGTGTTGGTTCTGTTTTCTTTTGTAATGTGAAGCACTCTCATTTCTTGCCCTTCATATGGAATATTTTTTTGTTGTTGTTCATCTTGAAAAGACTAATGTTAAGGAGGTGGGCATCTCTCTTTCAGGAACCAATCCTAAACATCCATGACCTAACTCAGATCCACTCAGACATGAATCTCCCTGTCCCTGACCCCATTCTTCTCACCAATAGCCACGATGGACTGGACGGTGTAAGTGTCCTATATTTATCTTTGTCTTCTGAAGCAGTAGGTTCTCTGCCCTCTATTTCCTGGTCAGTTTGCACATGCACAGAGGAGACAGTGGGATTTGGGTCTGGGAATGCGGACTTGCACAGGCTTGATGACCCCGGTACACCCCCTCTAGACCCTGATTTTCATTTATAGAATGAGGTCAATTTGCTAATGCTACTCTGCGTTAGAGTAAGTTTCAAGTAGGACTAACAGCTACAAGTTCCCCCAGGACTGTTCCCGTGGCTCTAAGCAAGACTTTCTTTTTTTTTTTTTACCTGTTTCAATGTCTTGAGTCTTGTTATGAGATAAGTAGTTCTTGATATATGACCGCAGTCCCTGTCTTCACTGTGCATCTTTAGTACCTATAGTCCTTATCAGTGAAATATCCACATTCTATAGCACTGGTGACATGGTGGTGTTCTTTGACTGCATCACTGTCTCATTGTTAGAGCTTACAGTTCTGGAAAGCAGAACCTGTCTTAATCATCTCTGTAGTCCTAGTGCCTCGCATTGCTCCGGGTACATAACAGGGGCTAACTCCGTGTTGATCGACTATTGTGTTTCTTTGCGGGACCAGCAGACTTGTACATTTTCGCTGAATTATCTTTGCCTTGCATTGAACTGCTCTTTTTTCCTGTTGTTTATAGCAGCGATTTTCAACCAGTGTACCCCAAGAATTTTTAAAACATGCAACACCTGACAGTCTAGTCAGGGGCACTGACCTCTTTCCCTTAGATTTTCCAAAGAAAAAATGACAGCAGCCAACAACGGTAGCCCTTTGGTATGGATGAATCAAAATTCTGCCTATTTTTTGTCAGATCAGCAAAAAGTATATATTTTGGTGTGTCGCAGAATTTTAGTAATTAGTTTATGTGTGCCATGAGATGAAAAAGGCTGAAAATCACTTTTTTGTAGTGTCCGTTCCTCTCCTCTAATTGCTTAATGTGTTATATTTCCTGAAAGTTTGGTCTTACCAACTAGAATCTAAGTCGCTTTGTGGCAAGAGTCTTATATGTACTTAGTGAATTGCGTAAATTAATAAGATGACTTAGAGGGTCAAAGAAGTGATGAAACGTGCGTGACGTGTGACTTGTGATGGGGATGTGCATGTTGAGAGCAGGCTAATTTCTGTCTCTTTGTTTCCTTAGCCCACTTACAAAAAGCGGAGGCTGGATGAGTGTGAAGAGGCCTTCCAAGGTAAGAGCCACCCCACCCCACCTATCCCTGGCTTACAGCTTTGAGGAGCAGGATGGGTCTGGTGTTCTCCTGGCCTGGAAGCAGGATCTGATTTTATCTCCCAGTGTTAGCATTCCCAGGTCTTCCAAATATGCTCACTATCTAATGGCACTCTGAACCGAACTTTCCAGTCAAAAAGGAGGGTTTGACTCAGTGTGGACTGCCAAAGGAGAGTGATGGGGGCAGCTGTGCATCGCAGGTTTCTCACAGAAGTCCCGGTTCCATGTTTTCTCCCCTCCCTAGTCATAGTTGGTACCTTAAGTCTGTAGAGCATATTTTAATTTTCTTGTTTTTTAGACTTTGGGCATACTATGGACACTCACTTGTTAATCCATACATTCTCTCTTCTTGATTCTGTTGGTGGTGTCGGTGTTGTTGTGACATATAAAAGGCAGAGGTCGTAGCATCTCATGGGTCTGGGGAAGAAGGGAAAAAGGTGGGGATGCTATGTCCTGGCCCTCACCCCAACCATTTGGCCTTCTTCATGTCCCTGCCAGGAACCAAGGTGTTTGTGATGCCCAATGGGATGCTAAAAAGCAACCAGCAGCTGGTGGACATTATTGAGAAAGTGAAACCTGAGATCCGGCTGCTGATTGAGAAATGCAACACGGTGAGGCAGGGGCTAGTGACCTGCGGGCTGATTTCAGACAGCCTGGCTTGAACAGTGAACAATGACGGATGGCGGGGCTGGAGCATGGAGGTGACATGGGTGTTGGCAGACTAAGTATCTTGGCTCCTGTGCTCCTGGCATCTGGCCCCAGCAGCATGAATTGTATGCTTCATGACAGCAGAAAAAGCCGTGGTCCTCATATATATTGTGGTCTTCTTACCCTCCAGGTCAAAATGTGGGTACAGCTCCTGATTCCTAGAATAGAAGATGGGAACAACTTTGGGGTGTCCATTCAGGTAATGTGCTTCCATTGCACAGTGGAGAGGAAGGTTGGGGAGATACTCTTCTCTCTCCTGCTTTGTCTGTTGAAGTGACTTTTGACTTACTGTTTTTTGGGGTTTTTTGTAGGAGGAAACAGTTGCAGAACTAAGGACTGTGGAGAGTGAAGCTGCATCTTATCTGGACCAGATTTCTAGGTAGGGCTGTTTGGGCTTGGCCCAAGCATTGGGGGCTGGCAAGGTGGTGAGCACTGTCCAGGGTCTCCTGCAGCTTTCTCCTCTTCTCTCTCCTTCCAGATATTATATTACAAGAGCCAAATTGGTTTCTAAAATAGCTAAATATCCCCATGTGGTAAGTGAGGGTTCTGTGACCCAAGGGTGGAAGTGGCAGGATAGGGAGGAGTGACCGTTCTGGGGAAAGAGCTGTCTGCGGACAGTGTGGCCTTGGGAACTGGCCTTCTCTCTGCCCCTTCCTCCAGGAGGACTATCGCCGAACCGTGACAGAGATCGATGAGAAGGAATATATCAGCCTTCGCCTCATCATATCAGAGCTAAGGAATCAATATGTAAGTACCCTTGGCCCCTTCCCACAGTTGCCTTGGCGTCTTAATTCTGATGATAAATTTCTTGTCACTTTGGGGGTCGAGATGGGGGACAGAGGTAAAATAAACAGAACAAATTCTGCTTGTCAACCGAGTATCAGGAACTACGAAATCATTGAGGATAGAGAGCTGGGTGTCTCCCTTCTCTGCCTGGATGGGAGGGGGTGCAGAATAGTGTCGGGGTGAAGATGGGGACTTCAGAGGCAGAGGTTTGGAACCAGTTCTCCCTTTAATGTGTGGCCCTGGGCAAGTTGTTGAACCTCAGACTTCAGTTTCTGCATCTATAAAATGGAACTTAGAGTGTCTACTGCACAAAGATGGCTTTAAAGCAGTGAGAGAGCCTGGGCTCAGTTGGTGGAGCATCATCCTGTGCCCTGGAAGGTTGCGGGTTCATTTCCCAGTCAGGACACATACCTGTGGGTTTGATTGGGCCGCATATGGGAGGCCACTGGTAGATGATTCTCACGTCGATGTCTCTCTCTCTCTCTCTCCCTTCCTTTCTAAAATCAATAAACACATCCTTGGATAAGGATTAAAAAATAAATACATTTTTAAAAATGAGTGAGATAATACATTAAAGGATGCACTGCAGTTCTTGGTATGTTAAGTGCACAATAAATGTCAGTTACTGTGAGACGCTGAGGGCCTTGGAAATGCCCAGGTACACCCAGGGTAGGGCTCAAGAGAGGCCTTGATTTCCTGTTCAGACAAGTGAGAATGGGGTCATGTGAATGACTGCTGGGCGGGTTGGTAGGGAGGGGTCCTTTCTTTTTGAAGAATAGGTAGGACAGATGTGTGCCTCTCTGATCTCTCCCCTCCCAGGTCACTCTACATGACATGATCCTGAAAAATATTGAGAAGATCAAACGGCCCCGGAGCAGCAATGCAGAGACACTGTACTGAGGCCAGGGCCAGGGCCAGGGGACTCTGTGAGTCTGGCTCAAGACCGACATTGCCTTGGTTTGTTACATGACTATCGTGATGGGGAAACTGGCTGGAAATAGCAATCACACCTCTCTCTGTTTTTAGTTAGAGTCTAATGAAGCTCTCATGTAGTTCTGTGACGTGTTTACCTCTTTTTTCAGGCCTCAGGAACTCTATTTCCTTCCCCAATACCCCGACCTGTCCTAATTTCTAGAGAACTCCAGGCTTGTGTGCGCAGGATGTTGCCACAGGAATACTTGCGTTTTCTCTCCCCATCTTCCTCCTGTGACTTGGGCTTTGTGGGGGTTTTTTTTTCCCTCTTGATGATTAGTTGGTTAGGAGCTGAGGGAACTAGGAAGAAAGTGCTAGGTGTTTATTTCTTTTTAGGGTCTGGGGTTGGGGAGACCAGCTTCTGTCTTCTGATGTGAGGTTAGTGTCTCTTGCCCGTGTGGGACATCGAACCCTCCCTGCCACAGCTGTCCTGGTGATGACGGTGGGGTTCCCATCTACATACACATGTGACCGGAAACACCCTAGACCTCAGCGAAGTCCCTAGCTCCTTCAGACGTTTTTATAACTCGAATTTTCACATACACAAACGTGCATGATACACACACACAGACATACACACATCTGCCTTTCTACTCCATTACCCGACTCCCTCCACGCACACTGTCTTGCACACGCACCTTGTTCAGGAGGCAATCACTGTCTTAGTCACCATCCACCAGGGCCCGTTGTCTCCTGATACTGTAGCCTCTTGGTACCCAGGGGCTGGTGAGTCGGAGGAGAACCGAGAGGTGAAAAGCAGAGGGGTTGGGGAAGGCTCCTGCACTGTGACTCGGGTCTTTTGGGCATTATTGCAAAGGCCAATCCTCGGACTCCTGATTGCCTCTCTCTCGACCAGTTGTAAGTTAGGGCGGAGGTGTTCACAGCTGCGAGGGACAGATGCTGCTGCTCCTGCTGGGCTTTCCCTTTGGGAAAAAAAGTTTTAATTTATAGTATTGTGCTTCCAGGAAAAGCAGTCACGTGTGTGGACTGTGTGTGTGTACACACAGGCGTGTACACATTGTGTGTATGTGGAAATCTGCTGGGCAAGTCAAAAACCATAGAAGAGTTGCCTCCTATCTCTAGAATCTTCCAGAGATGTCCCCCACTTTTTAATTCTGCTGTTACTGAAGAGTCAGTGTCTGCAGTCAGCCTGCCAGTGACTCTCTGAGTGTCTGTTTCTGGCTTCTTCTTCCTGTCTCTGTCTTCCAGCCCCTGAACGTATTTCCCCCGGATGTATCGTTTTTCACTCCCAGTACTGCTGTGTAGAGGGGAGTCAGGATGCCATCTTCCCGTGAATAGTGCTCAGTAACAAACCAACTGCATTCTAGTTGGGCAGTGCCCCTATCCTCCCTCCAGATAAAACACATCCCTTCTACCATGCGTTTCTCAGTTTCCCTTTTTGTTTGTTGGATTGTTCTGCTGCCCCTGCTCCTTACCCTACCACCCTTGGGTCGCAATGTAAAATTCTTTTACCATATCAAGGAATTATTAAAAATACAGGTACTTTGACCTCTTTCTAAAGCCGCAGACCCTGGTGCGATGCTCTGGTGGTTAGGGACATAACCATACTGACGTGTGTGCACATCCACGTAACACTGCCAGCCCCCCAATGGAGGACTTTTTACCAGTGGAGCTTCCTCTTCTTTCTGGAATGATGGAAAGATTGAGACTCCTGCCTAGCAAGAGACAAGGGTGGGTCCTTCATTTGTGTTCAGTATGAATTATGTGAAAGATAGCTCTTCCCAAGTCCAAGCTGCTCTGTCCCACCCCTCAACAAGATCTCAGTTCCTTACTTGCTTCCTTCCCCGGTGGTACCCATGAATTGCCAGTAGAGGCCGCTCTAGTTCTACTTGGGGAATCACCTGGTTCAAGGCGCACCCTACCCTGTGGTTTTCTTTACCTTATGCTAATTCTCCCCTCTGAATAATGTCTTAAATTTCTTGAGGAGATGCCAGGGGACTCTTGGTTTCAAATGACTTAGAGGGCTGTCTGGGACCCTAGCTCCCTCTGAAATAAAGTTTCCTCAACTTCCCCCTTGTAAAGTAGCCTTCTGGTTTCCAATGATCCCCTCATGGTCTCTGCAAAGAGAGATACAAGGTCTTGAGTGGTGGAGGAACATC